>BQNB010027759.1:27694-57322 GCA_026074375.1 Tanacetum coccineum
AACACACTATGGAATTGGAATCAAATTTTGAATTCAAACATTCTGCCAACCAAACACGTTATGGAATTGGAATCAGATTCTAATTTCATCAGAATCCTGAAGATTCCGTGAACCAAACGGGGCCTTAAGGTTTAGTTGTTGATTTAGGGCTTCAATCAAGAAGGGTTTGGTAGAGCTGTAAGTTTTTCAGGAAGAACGAAATAAGATAATGGTATCAAGTTTTTGGTTTACCTTTTTTTGAAAAAATATTACAATCTACCCCCTACTATCATATAGTAATAACTTTTGTGTACATGTGTATTTTCTATCTTTTGAAACATCTTTTAATAAATACGAAAATTCTAAGAATTAATGTTATATAAGGAAATTTTTAGTTTTTATAATAAAAGAAACTTAAGAATAATAACAATAATTTAATGAAGCATAAATAATAAGGAAACATTCTTTTTTTTTAAATACGAAAGTCTTCACTTTTCGTTTTCCTTTATCAGATAAAAGATATATACGTAATTATAAGTTTAAGTCGGATATCTACGCAATTATCAAGTTTTAGACAGAGCCGTCCCATTATCTTTGATGGCCCTAGGCAATAACAACGAAGAGGTCCTACTACACTTGTAAAATAAAAAGAAGTTGCATATATAATTGATTACATTGCTCATATATGTTTAATATTATACGTATTTATATTAAAAATTAATAAAAATGTGGCCCTTTACAAGTGGTGACACTGTGCGACTGCACATCTTGCACACCCCTCCAAAACCTCTCTGGTTTTAGAGAGATATTATATGCAATTTCCCAAAAGAATATAGAATAATTGATGTAGATTACTATGTTATCTCTACTTATATTGTTATTACAGACTTTAAAAAATATAATTATTAATTATTTATGAGTAAAACTATCTTTATATAAAAAGTAAAAAATAAACAATAATAATTATATTTTATTAAATTATGTGTTTTCAATCGGGAGTAATTATTTTGGGAGCAAAGAGTATATTAATTCTTGAAGGAAAAAAAAGATAAAACTGAATTGAATTTTAAATAGCCTCGTGTTCTCTTTTTTACTAAGTAGAGATTATTAATAAAAAAAATTGAAAATTTTGCGCTTTAAAAAATAAATAAATTGAAAATGGTAATTTAATCTTGCTCTAAATACTTAAAGTCTTCAGAAAACAAATGAACTATGCTATGCGAGTTTGACCGTGACTTCCCAGTTCCCACGCATTCTTTGCATTGCTTGAAATGTGGCAGATTCCCATAGGCAGGTGGAAAGTCATGTGTGTGAGGCCTTATCTTTTTTGAACCGGGTCTTTATTTTGTTCAATATAGTTAGTTGATCATAGTAAATGCTTTTCGATGAACCCGGTCACTGGGTTTCCTACCTAAGGGAGAGCAGAAAAACCAAAAAATTGGAATAAACCAAAAAAACGAAGTCGAACCGAACCGAATTAAAACCGTCAAACTGAACTAATAATCGAACCGAATTTATCAAAACCGAACCGAATTTGCCAAAACCGAACCGAATTCAACTTCAAATCTGGTTTTCGGGTTGGATATGGGTTTGAAAATCTGAACCGAAAACCGAATTTATATAAATATATATATAAAAAGACTATTAAAATTTTATCATAATATAAAAAAATAATTTTTATGCTTGAAATAATATTTTTTTGCTAAATATCTATGTAACTAATTTTTTTTAAATAAATGGTGTAATTCGGGTCAACCCGAAAACCGAACCGAATTTAAATTCGGTTTTCAGTTTTGGGGTTGACCCAATTTTTTTTTAACCAAACTAACCTGACAACCCGATAACCGAACCGATCAACACTCCTATTTGTACCAGACGGTCGATGTAGAGCTCTGAACCAAGTGTTTTCTGTGCCCTCCGGACCTATGCTCGTCTGATAATCTTTGGGATTTTGCTAGATTTCCTTTGGGCTACGAATTTAGACTTTAAACCCTCGATTAAGCTTTCTTACGGTGCGTATATATATACATAATTATAAATTTAAGTTGGATATATACGCAATTATGAGCCTTTGGAAAGATGCATATGCAATTCCTCCTTTTTTTTATAGTGAACAATTAATTTGGGACATCTCAAAAAGAAAAAACGTGAATAACAATATTAGGACGGAAGGAGTATATTTTAAACCGCGCTCCAGCCAACTCAAGAATGGGACGACAGTGGTCCGCTGGCAAGCTCGTTCGTTAACCGTTAAATGAAAAAAATTATATTATCACGACGAGTATTTGATTATATTTTCGTAGACGGTCTTTGACATATTTTCGAAAAACTTTTTTTCGTTTTTTTCACAAAAAGATTATATCTTAAACATTATATCAACATCAATAGAAACTCCTAAAATTCTTGAAAACCGCCAACCAAAGTTTGAATTTCGTTTCACCCACCAACGGACCAACCTCGAAGATAGGGGTCGTTGGACTTCATATGTGCAGAAAATACTTTTGGAGTTTTGGCTCTTTGTTTTAGTCAACAATGAGTATATTACAAGATTACAAAGTAGAAACACTATACTAACAAAATGTGCAAACTCTCAAACACGAGTAGCAAGTGAGATGCGCCAATATTAGGGCTCGTTTGGTTTGTAGACGAGTTTAAGATTTGAATTAAGATTTAGGTTTGAATTTAATCTTGAATTTAATGTAAAAAAGAAAAAATATATTATAAAAAAATAATTTGTTTTATAAATTTATATAATCTAAATTTGATATTAGATTAATTGTATTAAAATGTAAAGAGTAAAGAGAGATAGACAGAAAAATCATGTAGGTCCTCTAATCCATTATAAACCCATCATCCTACCATGATTTGAGTATTATGACAAAGTTAAAAAGTGTAAACTCATTTGTAAAACTCATGTCACATACCAAACAAAGTTTTTAAAGCATTTTTAACACTAAACCCACCGAAACCCTCTTACCAAACGGGCCCTTATCGTATTATGTATTTTGACTTCTTTTTTTCTTCTTATTTTTCATACTTAGTTGATTGTTGGTCGTAAATCTCATGTGATTCTTAACAATTTTACGGTATAAATATTGTTGTGACTTGTATCCAAAATTCAACAATTTAGTTCAACAACCACCTCACATGATTACAATTTAGTTCAACAACCACCTCACATGATTATTTCGAACATAACTTAAACCTAGGACACTTTGTTGAAAATTAACTACATTCATCGTATGAGTGCCGCTAGCTACTAACTAGACCTTTGATAACAACCTAGGGTGCGTTTGGTTTACAAAGAGGTTAGACTCGAATTCAACTTTGGATTTGGTTTTGAATTTGGTATTGATTTGATAAAAAATAAGAGAGAAAATTAATATAAAATACATTAAAAATATTATAAAATATGATAGAGAAATACATGTGTAGGAGAGAGAAAGAGTAAGAAAAAAAATAGTATGTGTGACAGATAAAATCTTATCATTTTTTTGTTCTATGGGTTTAGAGGAATCTTTTCACTATTTGTAACCTAAAATTTAAAACAAACACATAACTAATGAAACCAAACCATTCTTCTAATCCCCTTAACAAACACACTTGTTTTAAAATTTTATTTTTTTATTGATAACTAATTATCTCACAATATATATGTTACAAAAAATGTTTTTGTAATTTGTGTTTTAGAGTCACATGATAAAAAGCATTAAATGCTACAAAAATTTTAGGGCCCGTTTGGTTTGTAGAAGGTTTAAAATTGGATTTGGATTAAAGAATGATTTGAAAAAAAAGTAGGAGAGAAAAAATAAAATTTTATTTATATAATATATTTGTTAATATGTAAATTAGGATATTAAAAGTTATTTTAAAAATTATAAAATAAAGAATCAAATAAAAAATAATAAATGCATGGTTAAGAAAATGATAAAATAGAAATGGGGTTCATTTTTTGGTTTGATTACCTCAATCCTAGCTTACATGTGAGGAATCATTTTTTTTAAAGGTGGCCCACTTGCCACTCATAGTAAGTGGTACCAAACAATTGTTTAATGTCTTGTCACACAAAAACCAATTCCAAAGTAGTGAAATAAACATTTCCTTAGTACTAGCTTTTCAAATTGTGACACGCGGGAATATGAGACCTAATGTTGAAGAATAGCGAATGAGTCATGGCTGCTATCCTTTTAGATTGTGACAACGCAAGCTGCTAGACCAAATACTAAAATTTTTCTATAGCCATATGATGCTTCTTTTATCATATGCTAATGACACATAATTTTCAAAAGCAAATTAGATAGAAACTGTATACCCACTTTCACCTTATGCTAAACTGTGTAGTGAGCTTTTTTTGTGTAAAAATCAATAAACTTTTGAATTTGGAATATTGTGTGTAGTGATGAGCCTTCACCACAGTTACCGTTTAAATACCTTAATAAAAATTATTGTAATGCCAGCTGGACATTATACATCATACCCATTCCCCATCAAAAAACTTATAAACAAACACGCCCGTCTTCTCCTCAAATCATCCTTCTCTCCTCCCTCAAATCTTAACCCAGATCTATGCGTGACATCACTTATTGCCATAGCAGCATTCCATTCATCTACCAATGGGATATCAACAAGCACCGATTCATTATGAAGATGATGCACCAGTGATGATTCAAGCATGAACGACTCCATTAAACTGTCTATTGATTGTGGGGTTCTGATGATTGTTGGGGTTTGCTTCTTGAATGATATAATTGCATACGCTGATTTTATTGTGGGGTTGTCACGGTTTTATTGCGGGGTTGTCACGATTGTTGAGGTTTGGTTCTTGAATGGGACTCTTTGCTTATGGGGTTAGTAACTTTTTTATGGTTTCTGTTTTTTGTCATTGTTTTTTTATGTGTGGTTCAATTGATGGTTACTTAAAGTGTTAGTTATTTTGGATTTGGGAGAAACTTGGGTTTGCCAGCTTATATACTTAGGAGAATTTTTATCATGTTAAAATTAAAAATTCCACGTTACCCGCATCTTGGCGAGGCAAATTGTTTGATTTGCAGCCATGGTGGGTTCACCTTTCGCTTTAGCCGTGGATTCATTTGTGGAGTGGTGACTTTGGGCATTACGACTGCTAAATGTGACCTACACTAGGCTTCTCGATGCCACCAATCTCTTTGTTGCCACCATTCATGGTGCGCGGCGATGTTGATCGGTGTGTGACGATTGCTTTGAAAAAGGTTGCATTATTATTGTAACTGCTGCAAGTTCTGTTGTTGTGCAGTGTATGAATGTGTTGTGTACCACACGCTAAATTATGGCGGGTTGTGTGTTTGCTGACTAATAAAGAGGAAGAGGAGCATTCCGGCGGGGCAAGATTATTTAGCTTGCAACCGTGGAAGATGTATCCCCTTTTTATGTTTGTCAATTGGATTTGTCAAAAGCTCTATTAAGATGATTCTTTATTAGTAACTTATGTATTACTCAGTTATTATACTATATAATTAAACATCAAGATTGTTGCCCCGAGGTGCCTCATAAATGCTTGGTTCAATAAATGAAACCGGACCGGGTTGACCCGCCGGTACCCGTCGGAGTTTGGCCGGAAACCCGCCGGAAAGAAAACCCGCCCGACCCGTTATGATAAACACGTACCCCCTTCTCTAACCTTCCACGTGCCTTCCATTTAATCTCCACCGCCCCATTACCTCTCCACATACAGATCTTTCTTCCTCTCTCTACCAAAACCCATCGATCCTATCTCGGGATACGTCAATCCCATCTCTCTCTTTCTATCATATGAGATGTATATCTCATCTCTATCTCTTCCTCAGATCTGTCTCTTGATTGTGGGGTTCTGATGATTGTTGGGGTTTGCTTCTTGAATGATATAATTGCATACGCTGATTTTATTGTGGGGTTGTCACGGTTTTATTGCGGGGTTGTCACGATTGTTGAGGTTTGGTTCTTGAATGGGACTCTTTGCTTATGGGGTTAGTAACTTTTTTATGGTTTCTGTTTTTTGTCATTGTTTTTTTATGTGTGGTTCAATTGATGGTTACTTAAAGTGTTAGTTATTTTGGATTTGGGAGAAACTTGGGTTTGCCAGCTTATATACTTAGGAGAATTTTTATCATGTTAAAATTAAAAATTCCACGTTACCCGCATCTTGGCGAGGCAAATTGTTTGATTTGCAGCCATGGTGGGTTCACCTTTCGCTTTAGCCGTGGATTCATTTGTGGAGTGGTGACTTTGGGCATTACGACTGCTAAATGTGACCTACACTAGGCTTCTCGATGCCACCAATCTCTTTGTTGCCACCATTCATGGTGTGCGGCGATGTTGATCGGTGTGTGACGATTGCTTTGAAAAAGGTTGTATTATTATTGTAACTGCTGCAAGTTCTGTTGTTGTGCAGTGTATGAATGTGTTGTGTACCACACGCTAAATTATGGCGGGTTGTGTGTTTGCTGACTAATAAAGAGGAAGAGGAGCATTCCGGCGGGGCAAGCTTATTTAGCTTGCAGCCGTGGAAGATGTATCCCCTTTTTATGTTTGTCAATTGGATTTGTCAAAAGCTCTATTAAGATGATTCTTTATTAGTAACTTATGTATTACTCAGTTATTATACTATATAATTAAACATCAAGATTGTTGCCCCGAGGTGCCTCATAAATGCTTGGTTCAATATTGGTTCTCAATTGGATTTGTGCTTGCCTATATCTAATATTGGTTCCCATCCGAAACTGTTCCAAATTTGCTTATCGCGTTGTTAATCGATTTTTAAGAAATGAGAATGAAAAAGATATTGATTGTAACAGGGTGTGATGAGTTTGAGCGGCTTGGATTAAAGTTGAGATTTTCTGTATCTTGGCGAGGCAAATTACTATATTTGCAGCCATGGCGGATGTGTCCCCTTTTTTTCTGATTGTCTACTTATCTGTGATGAGTACAAATGCCTTCGGTGGAACTGAGATTGTCCGCGTCTTGGCGAGGCAACTCATTACCGTTGCAGCCATGGCGGACGTATCCTCTTTCTTCGATTGAAAGCCTATCTGAGCCTCAGGTGCAATGACTTTGACACTTTCTACAACGGGCTTTGAACTCTGAGTTTTTGACAGTGGGTTTAGTTTGGTGGAAATAAGTTGTGATTTAAAAAAACTTGAATCTAAGGCGTCATCGTTTCGGGCTAAGATTTGAATCGGTTTTTATGCAATTAAAATGGTGTTAATATTAGTTGTGAAAGCTTTATATCAGAATAAACTTAGCTGTCAGTTGCAGCAGTTAACATTTGGTTACTTTTGAGCCTACGATGCATGAAACTGACCCGTACCTTGGCCGATTACTCCTCTTTTTTCTATTATTGTACGTAGTAGTTAATTAACACCCGTACCTTGGCGGGGAGACCTGACACGTGTTGTGGTTGCAGCCATGGTTACAGTCTACAGTTGTCTATGCTTTCTTATGATATTTAAACTTGAGATAGAAAAATCTCTGATTTCAGATGGAAACTGGCTAAACGAGAGAGAAAGAGGTGGTATATCTTTTAGAGGTTCTACCGGGTTGACCCGGGTTCTGCATTAATTGTTTTAACCCGGGTGCTGCCTTTTATATAAAAGTTATAATAATGGGTCATTATGGGCTGATGTTGTATTATATAATGTGTCAACTGTCGACGGTTGGTTAATATTTAAGCAGGCAACCATTATAACTCTACATTTGGTGTGAAATGTGGTACATATTCTAACTTACAATGTTTGCAAAAAAGAAAGTCCATCTTGCCATTTAAACGAGGCTGTGATGATTAATTATGAAAAACTTAAAAAATTGCGATTATTCGCATCTTGGCGGGGCAAGTTGCTAACTTTGCAGCCATGGCAGATTAATCCGCTTTTTCAGTTGTCTATAAGTCTGAGCCTTTGACGATGCTGTTGAAACTGATGCCGTCGTTTTTTTATCAAAATTAAGATTTACAGTCCGAGGTTGTTTATACTTTTTGCTTATGCTCCTTCAATGCCATCGATCCTTTTGCTTTCGCTACCAATGTCATTTGGTGTGTCACGATGGTGATAGTTTCAGAAGCTGCAAAATGAGCCTTAAGAGAATCAAGTTAGGCTGCGTTCTTAAGTTGTTCATTAGCTGTCACTTAATGTTGCAGCAGTTAACATTCGATACTTTTAAGCGTACGATGCATGAAAATGACCCGCACCTTGGCGGGGCAGCATGACCGAGGTCGTGTTTGCAGCCATGGCGGATCAGATATTCTTTAACCGGTTCTCGCACTCGCAATTCTGAGCAAGATAGTACATTAACCCGGGGGCACATTAGCAATAAATTTACCCTATTTGTTTAAACCCATTCGATCCGCCCCGTTTGAACCAAAGGAAGAAGCTTCACAGTTGGACCCACGAGAGAAGCAAAGGTAAATGGTTCATATGTATTATAATATTCTTCTTATCCCTTAATTGACATGCTTCTTTTGTAACAGGTGGCACCATGATTCATGTCGCTAAAGAAGAAATGTACAATTTTCTTCCAAATGCGGCTTCAACTTGGGGTAAGAAATGTAAGCCAACAGTTCGTGTGTGCATTGATAATAGGAGTTTACAGATTATGAGAATCTTGATAAGTGTCTTGAATATATTGAAGAATTGACGATCAGGCGTGTACCAATTGATGGTTTGGCTGAATTTTCACAGGTACTTTTTTAATATTAATTAATTGTTAAGTTTTCTTAAGATTTTGGTATTATTGAATGTTACTTTTAGGGAAAAATCTGTTCGTTTGTTTAGGGTGCAATTTTGTCTGTCAATTTAAATTGTTGATACTAAAATATTTCATGTAAGAGCTCAACATGAGCAGACCTAATTTTAAATGACACAACACACTTTCATATCCTAATTTTTAGAGGGTCGCTATATATTAAGCCGTCTTTTGCAAAAAATATATTTATACGTACTATATATATTAGTCGACTTTGAGCGTGACCATATGTGTTGAGGGGTGAAATGGGTCTGTTTGGGGGTTGAAATGGGTGTTACAAAAAAGTTTTCTGAAGGTCGATTTGACTGGGAGTGGAATGTTGATTTATCTTTCTTATTTTGCCACTATGGATTCAGGAATGAAGCATGAAGGCCGTTATAAGGGATTGCATAGTATGCTAGAGGAAGAGCATTATGCTATAAACAATATTGGCCTCCCGGTATCAGCTCTAGAGTAGGGTAATATACTTAACTTCATTTGTTTACACGAATGATCAGAATATAATGATTTAACATTACGACTAGATCCTCACAGATTTAGTAGTGTAGTTTAAATGACTTCATGAAAAGAGTGCATAAATTCACTATGTTCGGAATTTGAATGACATATACACTCTCAAAGGGTATGTCATTCAAATCTGCCTGTATGCACATGGTGATGAAGTTGAGGCCCTTCATTCACAATTTCTTATGTCGCAATATCCAGAACTGACGAACGCGGATAGAGCAGGTGTGGTGGACCGGGATTCCGAGCAAAAGATCCATGATTTTGTCACGGTTCTTAAAGAAATAAATCGGGGTACGGTCAACAGGAGGTACGGCGGGTGAGTTTTTTTATTTTCTTCATTATACTTATTAATTTTATGCCTTTTATTTTTTCGCTTTATACATTGGCTTCAATTTTTTTTGCTTTATACGTTTTTTAAAACCACATTAAGTATAGATGCTTTTCTATGTCTTTTGTGTTATTGTTAATAAAATCATAATAAAATTTTCATTAAGACAAGCATGTAATCACTAGGCTGTTTTAGCAGCTCTTTATTAGATGCGGCATTAAGACAAGCATGTAATAACTATGCTGCTAAACTATGCGGCACTATGACAAGCATGTAATGACTATGCTGCTAAGTACTTGATTTGGTTCGATTGTAAATATCTCAACCGATATCAAACCCATTAAACGTTTTCTTCATTCATCTCCCATCCAGTCTGATTCTTTTTATTGCGTTTTAATTGATAATCCAGATTAAAATAGAAAGATCTGACAGTTTACTTGCTGACTGCACTAAAGAGCATTACTTCCACATTAAAAAATGCAATCAGTAACTTGGATAAATATTCAACACGCGATGAAAACAGTAACACTGCTAAATCTGGATGAAAAGCCGATAGCTAATTGTGACAATATTTAGAGGGTCACTTTCATATCCTAATACTTCATAAGTAACCAAGTTGCCACATCTACTAATATACCAGCCCTATAATGTGCTCAGTTTATAAATTCCAGAATTATGTATGGTATTATTAAACGTGGTATGAGCTCATGCTTTTTGTTTGTTGATTCGTAGGCTCAGGCAGAAAGAGGTGAAGATCCGAACTTTGGAGAATCATGAAGAAAAAGAAACGCAGAGACGGAGGCGAAAGGTATAGATTTTACATTGAACTCCAAATCAAATGGATTTTTCAATTTCTGTTTCAGCCCCTAGAAATAGTAAGCTGACAAATCCCAGTTAACAATATCAGATTGGGTCGGGAACATGTAAAAAAAATTCGATCAAAGCAGGTCATTTCAAAAATAAAAATAATTTTTTTCCGGGTCAAAATGGGTCAGGCTGTTTGGGTTGATCTGCTATGGTTAAAAGATAACTTTCAATAAAATGTACTAAACTAATTATAGCCAATGTTGTTTTTGCTTTAATTATTTACATTATCTTCATTCCAAATTTAAAAAGACTCACTATCATGATCCAGAATGTTTTATTATCTAACAATTCCCGCTAAAAGAATTTGAAATTTAGTTAAAACTAACAAAGTGAACTACCAAAAGAATTGATTTTATATATAGCTACCATATGGGAAGCGTGTAAAATGTTAGATGCCTTTTGAAATGAAGGTTTGGCCAAGAATAGCCAAATAATCTGATATATGTTTATATTTGATAGGTAGAAGATCCATTGTTAAAGGATGACAAGCTAAAGGATATACAGGCCATATCAGATTCAGGCATACTTAAATTGTCAAAGAACACTGAAAAGAAGAAAAAGAATCTCTACTCAACTCTTGGAGTAGGAGTTTGCTGCAGTGGTTTACCCGAACGACAATAAAACACGCGCCGCAGCGAAGCGCGGGTTTTAAACCTTGTTAGAATGAAGACACAAACTATTAATTTAAAATCTTTCTCACTCCACATGAAATACAATTAAGACGCAAACTTTTAGTTGTAAACTTTTAACAAAGGTTATCATTCAGTTCATGATTTTTATACTCCATATTATTTGTAGTATTTTAATTACTCCCTCCGTCCCAAATTTATTGTCCTCTATTGACTTTTTAAGTCGTTTTCTTCTAACTTTGACCGTAAATATTTTTGTTTATGTTATATAATACTTGATGAAAATCATAGCTATGAAAATACATTTAAAAACCAATCATATCATATACTTTTTATTAAGTATTATATAACACACACAAAAATAATTAAGGTCAAAGTTAGAAGAAAAAGACTTGAAAAGTCAATAGAGAACTATAATTTTAAGACGGAGGGAGTATTACATATAAAATTAGATATGTTAAGAAACGTTTTATTTAATTAAAATATTTAGAGCGACGCATGAAACAATCACTACTCGTTAGAATTGTATATTGGTTCAACTACACAATCAAACTTTTATTTACGAATAAAAATCACTCTAATTAATTTTTGTAAATACACTTCAACAAACTTTTAGTCCCTAATACATGTTATTTTTTTAGGAAAACATGTACTCTCCACATCCCATTAACATTAATTTTTTTTACTATTCACTTCCCCTACACTTCTCTATCCCTATCATTTTACAAAATTATTCACCAACCATCTCTTATTTACTTACACAGATTCAAATATGAACATTTGCAGATCTAGTTCTTATATCACCCACCACCTCACAACCCCTGATCATCTCTCCAAGTTCAAATTAAACACAAACTTAAACCCTAAAAATAAAACTAATACTTGTTTCTCGATTTAAACCCACAGGCACAACTATTACTCTTATTTAATTCTTCACTGTATATGGAGCCTGGTGGTGATGATGATGTAAAGAATCGTTTGGAGAAGAAGGCGGTGGACGGTGGGCGGCAGAGTATGGCCACAGTTTGAAAATAATGGTGATTGTAGGTTCCGTGCGGCGGCGTGACGGAGGTAGAGTTCGTGGATGTGTTATTTTGGGGTTGTGATGGTGGGGTTGTTGGTTCCGGCTTTTGTTGTTAGTGGGATGGTTGTGGGTCGGGTTGTGGAGGAGCCAGTGAAGGGTAATGGAGGAATTGATTTTTTTATTATACGCGAGAGAGTCCTATGGCTTTTGTGCCGATAATTTCTTGTGCGGAGTTAGGTTCGGTTGGACAAAGTGGGAAGAGTGAGATTAGGGGGTTTGGTGGAGCGTTGGTTATACCGTTTGGTCATGAACTGCAAGCGGACTTTGTCTTAGACGTTGCCTAAATCGGACTACAATAAAAACAAAATCTACTTTAAATATAAAGTTATTGAATTTATGCTGATTCCTGATTCATCAAGTGTTAAGTATGCAATTGAATTTTACATGAAAGAGGTCGAGAAAAGCTTCCGTGAAGACGCAAAGGTGAAAAGAGAAGGGGCACGAGCGCTTTGGATATCCAAGAGATGGTGGCGATATCCAAAGCGCTCGGACTTTGTCCATTCGTTGGACGTTGCCTAGACGTTGAAAGTGGGGTTATACGGTTTTGTTTTTGTGAGGACATTTTGCTGATTGGTTCGAGTATGGTCTTTGTGTCTTCGTTTGGATGAGGAATATGTTTCCTTTTATACGGACCCTCGTCAATTGAATGCCTCATCAACTCTCCTTCTTCCTTTTTATTATCCAAAAACCTCAGAAACGACTTGCCCATGGCACATAGCTCCTTTTCTCTAAAATCAGAGGTCTGTTTGAAGTTCCCGACTCTGCAAGTGTTTATTGATTCGCAGTAAACATGATGTGAATCAATCAATGAATACAATGCAAACTTTCATCGTTTTAGAAACAAAGACTTGTAATTGTGAGATCAAAGAGTAACACCAACTAGGCTTGTATTACGAAACCACAAAAGAATCCAAAACCTTAAAGATACGAAACCTAGACTTATACAAAAGTCCAAGTAACAAAAGTCTAATATGAAATCTCAATATCCGAAAGTATGAATATACTAAACCCCAAATTATGTTGTGCGAAACCTCTGAATACAAGACGTGGGATATGAAACCTTCAAATACGGAAGTTGGAATTCAAAACCTTCAAGTAGGAAACCTGTGTTACGAAACCTCTGAATATGAATACAAAACCTAGAAATACGAAACCTCAGAATACGAAATTATATTTGTCCTGTGATATGAAACCTGTTGTACAAAACTTGGAAATACGAAACCTGAAATACGAACCCTCTGGATACGAAACTGTGGTACGAAACCCTCTATATGAAACTTGATAGGTCTTGAATTTAGGATCAATAAGCAATAGAGTGTGTGTTTAGATGTAGTGTGTGTTTATTCTAGAGAGAGAAAGATTAGAAAGTAAAGAGAGAAAGAGGGAGGAGGAGGATTAAAACCATAAAACATGAAAGGTAGAGATGTTGTTGATGTTGTTTGTTTCATATAGGTATTTCCTAAATGTATCTTCCTGAGTTGACTTCCCCTCAGTTCACACCACATGACTACAATCAGTTTAGCTGCTTCCCTCCAAATGAACAACCATTCGTATGCACATACTTCACACAAACAACTTATAGAAGAATGAAACTATAACCTCCAAGTCAATTAAGTCCCGGATGTTGTATACACCAAAGTCAATTAAGTCCCGGATGTACACATTTCTTCCCCCTAATTGTTGCGCTCTATCGAAATGTTCAGCTAGAACACTTCTCTTCCCCCTGATTATATTTGATGACCATTAAACATAATCATAATCTTGTTACGCCTGAATATTTGATAGTGAAGTCATGTGTGAAGTGCGGTCTAAGCATGAGAGTCAACTACTATCTTTAATTCCAACAATCTCCCCTCATCAATATTGTGACATCATAAGTAACCTTGGTAATCCAACACTTCACTTGAATAAATCAAGGAAATGTTGTTTGTGTTTTTCGAAAACAAATTCCGAAAGAACACGATAACTACTAGATCACTTAGATTACTAGTTAACACTAATTGAATCATTAAACAATCATTTTCAAATTAGTGACCTACGTTCAGCGTTGGCTTGATGTTAGCACTGGTAGGATTTCCATTCAATCATTGTGAAATACTTAATTTAAGTATCACTCTTGAATGTTCCGGCAATGTCACTAAGACATGCACTGTCACATAGACATATAAGCGACTCTTGTACTTTTTGTATCTTTGATGTTTAATACAAATGTACTTTTGTGTCCTATGTGAGATTTATGATTTGATCTCATTTGGCTCTAGACTCAATAAGTGCGTTTTGGTTTTTGTGATCGGAGGCTGGAGCAGACTGCCACCTTTTCAATATCAACAATCTCGGAGTGAGATGTCAATAGATTATGCATTTAATCTCCGTGACAATGAAACAAGAATTCTTTTGAGAGAATCTTGAGTGGCTGGGAAGGGTTGTGCATTGCATCACTGGGTCCATGACGTCTTTCTTCAATACCAAATATCATCTTTGTGATATTCGATAGATTATGTATTGACCCGGTTTCTGCCTAATGTTTGTGGAGGGCTTCTTTCTTTTCACCCTTTGCACATCATTTCTTTTTCATTCTTCAACCCCTTCAATGTCCACCAAGACGTCATTACTATCATCATGTTGTGATTGTTCCGATGATAGCTCATGCCTTAGTTGACATTATTCCCATTCACATTCAACTCCATCATACCTAAGGACTTATATTCTATCTATGGAATGTCCCTGGGTAGATCCCTCCGGTTCTGGTTGGATCATGGGATAATACCTAACCTTACCACCTTATTTCTTCTTTAATCATCGTGAGGTAGTTGGTTGATAGGTATTTAAGATCGAAACCATAAAACCATTTGAAAATCAATCAAAGTGTTTGATATTAAATCAAAACATTTAACACTTTGAAAGTTTCACTTTTGAGAAATACTCCCCCTACGCATGTGCATCGATATTTAAAAAAAATTATTCAAAATTATTTTGCACATGAAGGAAAGAGTTGATTGCACTTTGAGTCTTTTAGATCACTTTGTTATTCCACACATTTAAGCATTTATCTTTCTTGATCACATTTTAATCCAATTTCCCCCCCCCCCCTCAAAAATAGCATACCATATGATATTTTTGATATCAATGGATTAAAATAGCTATATGAGTTTTTGAAAACACATGGGAGAAAACGGATATAGCATGATTATAATTTGGAACCTTTCTTAATGTTCTAAACAAATTTGAAAAACTAGTTGTGTCAAAGTATGTCGATATCTAAAACGTATGGTCAGTAGATTGCTCACTCCTCATCCTGTTAATTTCAGGAAACGGTCGTAACCGGACACAATCTTCACCATTTGCACGCTTATCAATATAAACACACTTGACAACAACTACTTTTAAATCGATTATTATTCATTTGTTCAAAACATTTTCCTTTATACTCCCCTTCAAAAATATATCAAATGAGTGAACGAAGGGAATGTTGAACACACAAGTTGAAAGATTTTGAAAAATCTTTTTGAATAACTCTTGAAAATTTGTGTTCAAACTTTTGTATACCATTTTACTTGAGCTCTAGATTTAGAATATCTTAAATGAAATAGCTCAAGTCCGAGAAGTTGCAAGCTTCCCGCTGTGAGGATAAATGTAAAAAAATATACACTTTCCTTTATTTGAAGAACGAGTCCTAAGCTGATATTTACTTAGAAGTCGTATGTCCCGAGCACACTTTTTGAAAAGATGTTGATAAAAAATTGCTCGGGACAAAGAAGATTTCTCTTCTTTTAAAGATAAAGCGCACTGAAACGTACACTTTTTTTTATTTGAAAACCGGTTTGTTATCTGAAATATAATAACAAGCCATTTTGGTGAGCAAACTTTTGAAAGATTTAGAAAATCCTTTTGAAAAAGTTGAATACTTGTTGCTCAAAACAAGAAGATTTCTCTTCTTTTTAAGGTAAAGCGCACTGAAACGTACACTTCCCTTTTATTTGAAGACCGGTTTGCAATCTGACATTTGATTACAAACCATTAACATCGAATTTAGACAACAACTTTTGGAACCCATTTAAGCACGGTGCTAACAGGTTTGCCAAGTTTTGAAAACCATTTTAAAGTTGTGTCAATTCGATGTAAAGATGTTGAGTTCCAACAAGGTCTTGAAACCGGTGTTTCATTTGAAAACAGCTCTCGTGGAATCAACGGAGATTTAAAAATCCTTTTGATTTTCCACTGATTTTGAAACTCGGTGTTTCATGTGAAGTTTTAAATCTTGTTGACGAAGAAGATTTCCATTTGTTATTGTCATTTGATGAAACATTCTGAAAATTTGTTTTTGCTTAGTTTCAAAATCTTCCTTTATTGTTAATGGTCGAAGCAAAGTCATTATTGTTTTGTATCGAAAGCATTTTTGATTTGGAATATTTGCAAGATTTTGAATGACTTTGCTTTGGTCTCCATACTTGTTTTACCGGTGTAAAACAAGAGTGTGATGTTGCAAAAGATTGATTCTTTGTTGGAGGTGGCTGGTGTGTAGTTGGTGGGAGTGGTGCGTGGGTTGTGAGTGTCGTGTAGGTGGGGAGGTTAGGTCGTCGAGGGTGGGAGGGGTTGGAGGGTTCGGGTAGAGGGGTGGATAATAGTCCGGACGGGATAGGAAGGTGGGTGAGGGGGGGGGTTCGTTGAATGTTCGTGGTGTGGGATGGTGGGCTGTGTGCAGCCTGTAAGGCTGTTGTATGGGTGACTTGGTGGTGGTGTTGTGGGGTGAGCCGGCTGTTGGTGGGAGGGGGGGGGGGTGGTGGGTGTGTGGTTTGTGCGGTTCGGGTGGTCGGCTGTGGGAGGGTGGCTTTCGTGGGAGATAGATGGACGGTTGGGTTGTTGGACGGGGTAGTTGTAGGGTTGGGTGTTTGTAGCGCGTGTTGTAGGATTCGTAGGGCTGGGGCGTGCGGAGGTGTGTCGTTGGGGGAAAGTGGTGTGATGAAGGTTGCGGTGCGTTGTCGCTAGGGGGGTGGGGGTGGGGTCTGTAGGGGTCGGTAGTCAGTTGTGGAGTGGTTGTGGGGGTGCCTTGGGGGCGGTGGGTATGATTTGGTGTAGTGGTTTGATGGGCTGCGGGGGTTTGTTGGTGGGGGGATAGTGGAGTGTATGTGGGCGGTGGGGGGATTGAGATGTGGTTAGGAGGTGGTTGGAATGGGGGAGGGGGGTGGGGTGGGGCTGTGATTGGAGTTTGGAGGGCAGGGGGTTGGGATGGTGGTTGGTGTTGGGGGGGGTGGGGTTGTGGTGGGTTCGGCGTGGTGGGGAGGAGGGGTGTGGGGGGTGGCGGGGAGCGTTTGGTGGTGGGCGGTGGGCGAGGTTGGTGGGCGTGGGGGGGTGGGGTGGGGAGGGAATTGGGGTGGTAGGGCGGGGGGGGGGGGAGGGGGTCTGGGGGTGGGTGAGGTGTGATATTCGGTGGGTGGGGTGCGTGCGGGCAGTGGTGCTGGGTGGGTCTGGTGGGTGGGTAAAGAGCGCGATTGTTGATTTGTGTAGGGAGGTTGGGTGGGGGGGGGGGTGGGCTGAGCGGGGGGAGGGGGAGCGGTTTTCTCATGATACATTGCGGTGGTTAGGAGGGTTTATTCTTTTTTTATTTTTTTCTTTTAGTTTTTTTTTACTATTATTTTTTAATATATGTTTTTATATTTATTTTTTATTTTTTTTTTCTATTTATTTTTATTTTATGGATTTATTTTGTTATTAATTAATTATTTTATTTTTATTTTTTGCATATATTTATTTTTTTTATTTTGTTGTTTATTGTTTTTTTTTTATTAATTTTATTCATTTTTTTATTTGTTATTTTTATTTAATTTATATTTATTTTTACTATTTTTTTTTTTAATTTTATTTTCAGTCTTGTCTTTATTTTTTTACATTTTATTTAAATAATTGGTTTTTATTTTAATTATTATTTTTTATTTTTTTATATTAATATTTATATTTATTTTTATTTTTGTTATTATTTTTATTTTATCATCTGATTTAATTTATTTATTGAATTATTATATTTATTTTTTTTTTATTTTTTCTTTTTTTTATTTTTTTTTTATTTATTTTGAATTCTATTTAATTATTTTTTTTTAATTTTAAGATATTCATTATACACTTATTTTGTATATTTTTTTTTTAATTATTTTTTTTATTAATTCCTTATTGTTAATATCTTTATTCCATATTTCTTTTTTTTTGTTTTTTATTTTTTATCTTTTTTTTTTTTTTTATTTTTTTTTTTTTATTTTTATAAATGATTATATTTATTTTCATTTTATTATTTATTTTTTTCGTCTATTTTTTTTTTTTTACACTAATTTCTTTTATTTTTTTTTTATTTTTTTTTATATTTTATTTATTTTTTTTATTTCTTTTAATGTTTTATTATTGCATTTTTATTTTCTATTTTGTTATTTTTATATTTTATAATATGACTTTTGATTATAAACCATTATAGCGAATTTAGACAACATACCCTTTGAGAACCATTTTAAGCACGGTACTAAGTGGTTTACCAATTTTGTTACTCAATCTGAAGTTGGGTAAGTCGTTGAATTATGCTTGATTTTCAACGTGAGCTTGGTGAATACCGGTGTATTCAGTGAAAACTATTTCTCATAGGAATCATCGGTGTATGGTTAAGTGATTTGTTTGGCTTTGGTTTGTGGTTATCTTTTTCCCACTTGGCGGGGTAGGGGTGTGGGGTTTGGGTAGGTGGGGTGGCGGAGGGCGTGTGTCGGGTTGGTTGTGCGGGGTTTTGGTGGGGTGGCTTAGTCGAGGTTTTTCTGAGATTTCGTATTTGGGGGTGAGAGGTGTACGCGTGGGGGGGTGTTGTGAGGGGATTGTCGGTGGGTGGTTGCAGGGGGGGGTGTGGGGGATGTTCTGGATGGTTTGGTGGGCGCGCGGCATGGTATTCGTGGTAGCGGGCGGCGGGTGTTGGTGGGTAACGGTAGGGAGGTGAGGAGGAGTGGATGGGGGGGCGTTCGGGGGTGTGCGAAGTGCTGGGCTGATGCTGTGGGGGGGTGGGGTGGTAGGTTTTGGGGGAGGGTTACAGGGTTGGTTCGCTCGTGTGTGGATGGTGGGAGGGGGGGGTGTGGGGTTGTGGGTGGGCGAGAGTTGGAGTGTGTTGAGGCGGGTTCGGGTTAGGGTTGGTTGGGTACGGGTGGGGGCGGTGTGCGAGTGAGGTAGCGTGGCGGAGTGAGGGGTTTGTGATTCGAGGGCGCGGGGAGGTTGGGGCTGTGGTTGTGGGGGCTTGGGTGGGAGGTCGTGCGGGTCGCGGGGGTGGTGTGGGGCGAGGCGGTCTTCTGGGGTGAGGCGTGAGTACTGTTGGTTGGGTGGGGGGGGGGGGGGGCGGGGGGGTGGAGGGGTTGGTGGGGGTTGTAGTTGGGGTTAGATGAGGGGGTTGGGCTTGTTGCAGGTGTGCTGCTGGGGGGGAGGTCTGGGGGTATGGGGGGGGGGTTGTTTGGGGACGGGGGGGGGGTTGTCTTGGGTGGTGCGGGGGTGATGTTGTTCTGTGGTGGTGTGTGCGGTTGGTGGTGGGTGGGTTGGGGTCGGGGGTAGGTGGTGTGGTAGAGTTGTTCGGTGCGATGTGGGGGGGTGAGTGCGTATGTTGGTGGTGCTTGTGGTTTCGTGAGAGTGAGGGGGGCTGGTGGGGGCGGGGGGTGTGGGGTTGAGTTGAGGGTGGCGGTGCTGGTGGGTGGTGTGGTGTTGCGGGGTGTGACGGGTTGGGTTGGGGGTGGGGTGTGTGGTTGGGTGGCAGAGTTGGAGAGGGGTGTGTTTTACTTTAGTTTTGCGCGGTGTTAGGGCGGGGGGCCTCAGGGTTGGGTGGGGATGGGGTTGGGGTGGGAGGTTGGGGGGGGGTTGTGTGGTGAGGGGATTGTGTGTGGGGGGGGGGTTGGGTGGGGGGGCTGAAGGGGTGTGTGGTGTGGGGGTGGGGGTTGGGACTCGTGGTGATAGCGGGGTGGGGGTGTTGGGGGCTTTTGGGTGGGGGAGAGGTGGGGGTGGGGGGGTGATTTGCGCGTGTTTTGGGTGGTTCGGGAGGTAGCGTGGAGTGGTTATGGGTGGGGCGTGGTGAGGGCGAGGGTTAGGTTTGCGGGGAGGTCGGGGGGAAATCGGTTGGGTCGAGGGTGGGGGTGAGTGTGGGTCTATGGTTCGGGGGCGGTAGGTGTGTGGGGGGGTGGGTTGCGTTGGTGTGTGCGGGTGGTTGGCGGGGTTCTGGGGAGGGGGCTAGGGGTCTGTAGGACCTTTTTAATTATTTTTAATATGATTTTTAATCGGGTTGGCGTGTTGATGTCGGGTAGGGGGGGGTGTCGCGTCGTGGTAACGGGATTCTACTTACTCGTCAACTAAGGGCTAGGGGGTAGCGTCGTACGACGGCAGGGTGGACGGAGGGTGGGGGGGGGTTGTAGTTTTTGCTGGGGTGTGGCGTTGTGGGGGGAGCGGGGGCGTGCGAGGGGTGAGGGGGGGGTCGTTGCCGTTGGGCGTGGTAGGGGGAGTGGGGAGGAAGGGGGGTAGGGCGTTTTGAATCAAGTGTGGGCGTGGCAGGGGCTTGGGAAGATGGGGATGCGTGATGGAGCGGTGCGACGTTGGCGCGGGGGGCGAGGTGGCGATGGGGGGCGGGTGGAGGGTTGGGTTGGGGGTATGGTGGTGGGTTGAGAGGGGTGGCTGAGTGGGTGGGTGGTCCGGGGGGGGTGGGGCGGTCGGGGGTGTGGATGTGGGTGGGCTATTGGTGTGTGTGCGGTGTCGGGGAATTGTGTTGTAGTGGGGGAGTTTGACGGATTTGGCTCAGCTGTTGTTGCGGGGGGGGGGAAAGAAAGAAGCGGTGAAGAAGGTGGGGTGTGGTTAGTACGGTGTGGCTAGGGGTGAGTGTGGCGGCAGTAGGGCGGGTGTGGGGTGGGGTGGCTGGCGGGAATGGGGGGTTGTAGCGGGGGGTTGGGGCGTGTTGGGTTGATGGGAAGGGGGGTTGGGTGGTGGGGGGTGGCTGTAGTGAGGGTGAGTGATGTCTCTTTTTAATTGTTACCTATTTTTATTATTTTTTTTTTTTTTTTTTTTGTATTTTTATTTTTTTTGTTATATTTTTATTCTATTTATTTAGTTTAATCTTTTCGTTAATTTTGTTTTTTTTTTATATGATTTTTATTTCTTGTTGTGTTATTATATTTTTATATTTATTCTTTTTACTTTATTTCTTTTTTTATTTAAATTTATTTTTTTTTTTATTATTTAATATTTTTTTGATTGTTATATATTATTTTTTATGATTTATATTTTTTTTTTGTTTATTATTTTTTTTTTTTTATTTATATCTTTTTTTAATTTTCTTATTTTTTTTTTTTTATTTTTTTTTATTTTTTTTTGTTTGACTTTTTTTTTTTTTATATTTTTTTTATTTTTTTTTTTTATTTTTTTTTCTTTTATTTTTTTGATTCTGTTTCTTTTCCTTTTTTGTTATTGGTTGGATTTGTATTCTTTTTTTTTAAGACAATCAATTGTATATTTTATTTTTATTTTTTATTTATATTTTTTTCTTTCATTTATTCAGTGTGCTTTCTTTGTATACACGTGTGATTCCCTTGTGGTTTTCCACCAATGAGAGATCTTAATGACGTATAACTCTGCCATGTTAGACTTTGGCACTTGAATTGTAAAGCCACGTAGCCAATTTGGATTTACCCCTTGATTTTAACTCAGGGTTAAACGAAGACGAAGGTGAACAGTAGTAACAAGTTTTCCCGCGCCTTTTCTTTTATAAAGGGTGCGTTTGACTTTCCTTGACCCGGGGCTTATATAAAAGGAATTGGGCTTGGGTAAGTTTGGGCTCGGGCTTAGATTTAGTGGTGTTATAAGAGATAACGAGTGTTATCTCTTATAATGTTAAGAGATAACACCGTTAGGGCTTAGGGGCTTTTTATGAATTTGTTTAACTTTGAGGGACTGAATTGGGAAATTTGGCATTTTTGTTTTTTTTTTGGGTTGACTTTGGTTGACCTTTGACTTTTGTAGACCTTTGATAGCATTCTACCGGCTTTTGCACACTCAATTCCGTTCCCGTGTCCGTGTTTATCCGGTTTTGACCGTTTTCTTGTGATTTTTGCATTATCCGTACCTACACAATCACAAAGACAAAACAATCAATATACAAGCATTTTAAGCATGATTTTGTCTTTTTAGGGCCTATTTTGATATAAAACGGATATGTGTTTTCACACATATCATTTCCCTTTAAAGTTCTTGTCTTAAATCTCTTTTGAGAAGTAGATGCTTCAAAAGTTTGTGATTCCTTAGTTGGCCTCCACACTTGTTTTACCGGTGTAAAACAAGAATAGGTTATTTCAAAAGATTGATGCTTTGCTTTTGAAGCTCTTTTCTTAAAACCCTTTTGAGGAGTAAGTGTTTCAAAACTTTGAGATTTTTTTTTCTTTTTTTATTTAATAATAGAACTTAGAATATTTTGACTTTCATTATTTCCATAATTGTTAGGGATCATAGAACAAGATGCATTTCGATCCGAGAATGCCTCAAAAAGGATAAATTCATCGTCCCTGATTTTTCACTTATCCAAACCAAGCTTAAAACAAAATCATAGTTAAATATCAGTTAAGATGCTAACACAACTCATATTTTCAACTTGTGAACTTTTCACTCCCGACATTTATTATATCTTAAGTGAGTGTGCTATTTTGAATTTCAACCATGGATCAACTTTTTGCAACATACTATGCTTTACGTTCCACCCAAGAATAATGAGTTTGAAGGCGAGATCATCTCATGTAGCGACTTTCATCTCGGCACATCCCAACCTTGCGGCTAAGTGACCAGGCTTTTGACACCCCACAGAGACTAGTATCGGGACTCACGGACCTTAGGTTTAAACTCTCAGGTTTCCCGAATATTCATGGCTTATAAAATAGAATAGTCAAAGTGCAAAAGCATATTTGAATTTAACAAAAAGAAATATATTTATTAATTCACACTTAATATTAAACATTTAATATTAAACATTTATGCAATTGTAACCCTCGACCTTTTAGAAGGCTGCAACATCGGTTGTGATTCGGCAAGATGCATCAAACTTTTTTCAGCCTCGGATTTTTATTCTTACTATGGGCTTTCTTTTGAAGACTACCACATCGGTTGTGAGCCGGCAAGAGGTAGTAAACTTTTTTTTGAAAAATTCAATCTTTTCTAAAATCTTACTGAACTTTGTTTTAGCAAATTCAAACAATTGAGACTTCAGATTTTCTGCCTCGTTTTGTGTTACATTTGAAGTTTTTGTTTGAACCCGCGACTTTATGATTGAATCAAACAAGTTTTTGTAAGTCAACTTCAAGTGTTCATTCTCCTTAATTAATGACGCCACTTGATATTCCAACTCAATGTTTTTAGTTTCAATTTCATCAAAATTGCTTAACTTTGACTTCATACCATTGGATTAGTCTAAACCTTTGACCTTTTTGAATCACGGAGTCAAACCAAATCTTTATAAGTCTGTTTTAAATGAGCATTCTTGAGTTGTAATGACGCCATAAAATTCTCATTTTCTTTTTGCACTGTTTTCAAAGAATTATTTTATCGAGACTTGTGTTGAAGTGCGATTTCAAAAGCAATACTCTTTGCCTCAAATTTTGACAAATCTTTTTCCAATTCAACAAATTCTTTTTGGACCAAATCCTGTGTAAACTCCAAATGATCATTACATATTGTATCCGCTATTTTACTTCATTTGAAACATCTTTTGAGCTCTTTTTGAAAATTCTGTCAATTTCATCTTGTTAAATCTTTTTTCTTTATTTCCACAACAAGAGGTAATATGACAGATTCTTGATGTCTTCAGGCTAGGATAGTCTTCCAAGTGTTGGTGCTTTTGTAAAAGCTCTTTTGGTTTTTCTAAGTTCATTAAGCTCACTTCTATTCGAGCTCAAATTAAACATATTCGCATTTCTTTTTTTATTCCTTTGATATTAGATTCTGAAAGAATTTAGATTAAAAACCTTCTACATCGTTATGATTGGTTTTTCTTGATATTGACAAAAATCATTGATTTCTTTTCTGGCGGTGATGTGTTAAAAATTGTTTCTACTTTTACCAGATCAGAGTTGTATTAGCAAAGACAGTTTCTTTTCAAAACCAACTTTTTTCTTGTCTAATTCTTTGATCAAAGGTGGCTCACTTGGAATATTTCTGATATGGATCCTTAACCGAGGAAATTGAAGAAGATTGGAATATATTTTTGTCAAAACAGAAGCTTTTTTGAGGAACTAATTCATCATAAAGCGCATTTAAATTTTTTTTAGTTATATTTCCATCATCATTGTTTGTTTGCAACAAGCATTTGGTTCATTTCATTTTTTCTGTCATTTTATGTTATTGACTTTTGACAGCATCCTCAAGAATTTCCTTAGAATCAAACACATGCAGTTGTTCACTCTTATTACATAGTTCATAAGCATTATACAACTTAGGAATTTTGGTGTAAGCTTGTGAAAGAACATAAGGATCGTTATATCCCAAACCGACTTTCCGTGAAGTTGTCCCGAAAGCTTTTGTTCAATTTGGTAAGCAACCGAAGTGTGTCAGTTGATTTGCCCATTTTACAAACAACGTTTTCAAGATCTTTGATTTTAGCTTGTAACTGAAAAATATTATTAAGATATTTTTCCTCTTTGTCACGTTGTGTTTGTTTGAAAATCGTTTGTGTCTTTTGATATTCCTCTTTTTGTCTTTTGTGATCTTTGACATCTAACTCTAATTTATTTTGTTGTTTTTCTAGATCTCGAATGATATCTCGATCACGAACTAATTGAGACTGAGCTTGTTTATTATAACGTTTTGCCCGTTCATCAGCCTCAAGAAATTCGTTGAGATAATTATTATCCTTGTTAATACCTTCTAAAATCCGAACCCTTTCCTTATACATCTCAATCTGACTAGTCAAATGCGTGTTTTGTTGTTGGACTTTTTGAGCAAATAATTTCTCAGCTTCCTGAGCTAAGCGAATTATTTCCTCGTTTGATCCTATTTTCCTTATTTATCACGACGAACCCAAGTAATTTTCAACACAAAGTTTATATCCAACACAAGCTCAAACATTCAACTCAAATTAATCACTCAAACCAAATCACACATAAACTATTAGTTCCCCACAAACCAAATCAATCACAAACAAATGATATCTCAAAATGAACCAATTACTAGTTCAAGCAAAATCAAATATAAGCCCAAGTCCAAATTAATAAAATGCAGCCCACTACTACCCCCCACTACACCTTCAAAATTTCGTATGACAAAAAACAAACCAATTATCCTTAAGAAAATATGCGAACAATATTGGTGGCTCAATTTTTCCTTACAATTTGACACCAATTTGTTATCAAAACGCAGCGCAAGTTGTTTTCGGAAATCACACAATTAATCCAATTCTCCATTTTTTTTAAGATATAGTCAGGCCCATACTAAAACATACAACCCTAAAATCCACTAGATATATATAACACTAACACTACTTGTCCAAACCCTAACCTAAACAAAGATACACGCCTACACAAACAACTCTTTAACTCACACACACACTCAATACTTTCTTTTGAGTATCACAACCATACTACAACATTAAAAGTTTTTCCCCTAATCGTGACAAGTACATACGAATACAAACTGAAAACAGACTATTGGCTTTAATGATTAAAGTAAGGTTAATTTACGTTCTATTGGTTCCTTGTTTTCTTTTATCCACCCGAAACAAAGTTAAGAAGTCTTTAAACACCCTTGTTCTTGATTTTCTTTTTTAAGGTTTTCGAATAGTTAACAATAAGTATCAATCCATCAAAATAAAGATCAATGGATGAAACATGTTCATAGCCTAAAAAACTTTAAGATTGGTAATGAACAAAATCTGAGATCTAGAATCGATATGTTATATTTATTCCTATTAAACGAAACAAAAATGAATTGGACCACAAGTAGTATTTGTTCATATCCTTATTCAGTTCGAATAGCATACCCCCCCCCAAAAAAGAAAATTTATGCTTCTAAAGAATTGATCTATGATGAGATGTTCAAACTCCTAAAAATCTTTTAAAGATTAACGAGTTATTCGAATATGGTTTGAACGGATCTGAGATCCTTGTCATTAACTTTTTCCCTGTAGGTTTTTCTTTGTAAGATCGAAAACACAAAGAGCAGATAAGGACACTTGGTTGATCATGATCTAACTTAGCGTTAATCAGGATGTAACAAAGAGGTTTTAAGCTGTAAAATCAACAATTGATGAATAAATGGTTTTATCTGTTGTGTGAAGAACTTTATAGATCTTTGAAACAGAGTAAGAGTATACAACAAAAACAAAAACCTGAATTGTTGATTATTGAGTGAAGGTGAAGGTCTTGTGAAACCAAGTTTATGATTCTGAGTTTGATTTGTAAGGTTTGGATAGGATCTGTAAAGATGTGCTCTTTTGAGTTAAAAGATCTTGAAGATCTATAATACTGATTGAAGTACACTCAAAGAATAATCTGAGATCTAAGATTTCTGAAAATTAGTTGATCCGAAATTTGAAAGGTTTTTGTTTTTCAAAGTCAAAATTCGATAAAAGCAGTTATAGATCCGAGTTTGATTTGTGTAAGTGATTAAATCCGAGTTTGACCAGTCAAACCTTGTTGTAACAAACTTTCTACTGAATTTGATTTTGTAACAACTTTTATTGATTTTGACTCAAAAATCTGCTAAATATAAAAAATAAGCACAAATAACCAGATTTTATACTAATCTTTCCAGATTCTACGCATAAAACCGAAGCAATCATCTCGGTGTAACATACAACTAACAACCCGAAAATTAGCTCAATAAGCACAAAATAAGCTCAAATAAGCAGATTTGACTATTTGACCAAAATAAAGCACGAAAATCAGCTGGAAATCATAATAAGCATACGAAAAAATTAGAATAAGCACAGCAGATAAACCAGACCGAATAAACTCATATAAGACCAAAATAAGCTCGAAATAAGCTGCTGGAATACGGCTGTGTGTTACGAAATAAGCATATCGAAATAAGCCACTCCAAAACCACACTAAATCGCACCCCCCTAGCCCACAATACGTCTGATATCAAACTTGGTTAGGTTCTTGAAATCAGGATCAGTAAGCAATAGAGTGTTTTAGTCTATAGAGAAAAGATTAGAAAAAGAAGAAAGATAAAGACGGAGGCGAGGATATAAAGAAAATGATTAGATTGATTAGAAAGACACACCCTCACAATGAGGAGTGATGGGAATTTATACCTCATTTTAACAAGATATGAGCCGAAGGTGCTCTTGTCTTTTAGACTTTGGCTATTTACCAGGTTTCATGACTTATTTCTTCACGAACCTTTCATCTAACCTATACACAATATTATTATTTCCTAATTATTACAGATTCGATCCTCAATAAGATCGTCACTTTTTATCATTCTTAACAAATCTTCCCCCAAGGGACGACCATTGAGATCTCTCTTTGATTGCATTAATGATCATTGAGATCTCTCTTTAATTGCAATAATGATCATCATTTTCTTATTCGTAACACTTTGTGATTGTGAACTCGTTTCGATCAACGTAGTGTATTTATTTTCTACCGACGATAACCGTACCATTCCGCGAGAGCTAAAACACTTTTTGTTTCATTTTTTAAGAAATTTTCCAACGAAGAAGAAAAGTAAAAGGGAGGGACGTGTTCTTTTTTAATATAATTCAAACTTATTTCGAAAATAGCAACTTAGGCCCCTGGATTTCAAGGCATTTCACCATTCGTCCTTTGTTAGCTTGTTAACCCTCATACTTGAAACAGTTTTACAACGTTAGTCCTTATTCTTTTAAAACAGCCCGTCAGTCCTCCAAAGTGAAACGTAATAGCACCGTTAGTCCTTATTTGAGTTTTAATCAACCGATACTCATTTTAAGTTAAAAGTTTGTGCACCGTTCATCGTTTTCGCTCATTATTTGTCAACAAATGTTCAAGTTCTTCAACAACAACAACGATTTCGCAACAATTAATCATTGCTTCACGGTTTCTTCTTGATTTTGTAAAATTCCGTGAAAGATTTAATTCTTTTCTCGATTTTAATCATAGATTTGTAAAATCCCATAAACGTTAATTGTTTCGTCAAAACCACAACAAAATCACTTAATCTACTTAAGATCCTTAAATTTCACACATCGAGTTTCAATGGAACATTTGAATTCAAATTATAAAGAGAGAGAGATGCATCAGTTGCAACAAATGCAAGACAAAGCAAAGGACAGTTGCATGATATCATTTCGACTACTTCATTCACACCTCAAGGCTCTTTTAAACAACAACTTAAAAGGAACTTCCATCAAGGGAGGATTCGAACGGGCATTTGCAGCACTCTTTGATCAAGATGTTTAGACTTTCACAAGAACAATGTTCGTAAACTTGGATCAACTAGAAAAACAACTTGACAAAGAAGAATTTCAAGAAACTGGATTCATGGATGCTTTTAGAGTACTCAAGAAATAGTTTCAGTGGTTCATCAATTTCCGATACTATTTTGTTGATGATGAAGGCCTAATAATACGCAAGTTCTTTCTAGCATACACTCAAATATAGGTTCAACAATTCCGTGATATATTGATACAACCCATATAATATGTCAAGAAGTCTATTGATGAAAGAGCAATGCATACATGATAGTATGACAACAGGGTAAATGAAAGACGGATGCAGTCAAAAGAGGGAAAGCATGATTCAAGTAAAACACTGGACGCTAATTTGGTTGTTACGGAAAGCAATGAGAGAGAATCAGAAAGACATGTTTCAAGCAGCAGATCCAGGAAAGATACACATGCTAAGGATGCAGATGTCAACTCCATGAATGACAAACAGCCAATGGCTAAGGTACAACTGTTTGCTGAACACAATATACTTGCTAATGAACAACAGCATTCTGAGCAATCTAAATCCGTTTATGACACATATTTGTTGGAAAAGGTTGATAGAAATACAATTCCTAAATCAACATATATGAGTCATAGGGGAGGAGAGATTGACCAGAATGCTGATGCTGAAAAATGTCAAGTTTCATGTCCTTTGCTTGATCCATCATTTGATAACATAACAACTAAATTTTCAAACCAATTTCTCGAATCTGAAAATATTTCTCTCAAAAGACCGTTGCCTAAACTTCAAAAAGACTTTTCAAGAATGGAAACACATTATGTTAACATGGAACTTAAATATCAAAATCAAGTTTTAAAAAACGGGCAAAATGGTCAAATTTTAAATGAAACAAGTAATAAAGCCAAGATTAAAAAGGAAATTAAGGTACTTGAAACAATCAATATCGAATTGGAACATAGTGTGGTTAAATTACTTGCTGAGTGTAACGACCCACTTCGGAAAGGAGGCCGAAACGTCATAATCATGGTGTCATATCAAAGCATAATAAAGGCATAAAGTCATAAATGATAACATAGGACAAGG
>BQNB010027760.1:3984-57321 GCA_026074375.1 Tanacetum coccineum
AAAATCACCCGCAAGCATATTATGAGAGGTGCATCGAGAGATAGTGAGATCTATAACTCGATCTACCATAATACTTCATTGGCTTCAGAGAGAGAAGCGGTGGCAAGAGAGAGAGTGGAATAGTAGTATTATGGTAGATGAAGGGAGAGAGTGGAGGCGAGACACGTACCTCACACGTGTTATACCACCGGTTTTGTGAGGGAAAGTGGGAAAATTATAAAGATATAACCCGAATAAACCTGGGTCGGGCCGGGTATTGCATTAAATGCAAAATCTATTAATAAGCATTGGGATGAGAATCCTGCTCTTTAGTATTAAAGATACAATATGTTCTTATAAAGTGATTCTCCATAAGTGGGATTAGTTAGCATATTTGATGTGACATGATTTGCTCAGTACAGTTTTCATGCTATACAATCGATATCCTTTACCCTTGTTTTTTATGCATGTATTTTCTAGGAAGTGAAAAATTCATATAATGTCAAATCACTTTGGTTGTTTATATATTTTGTTGATACGAGGCGTGCATACATGTGCGTTGCATCGGACTTGTTTTTTAAGATAAATTTAACTTTTACTTATGTGAATGATCATATAAATTCATACATGTGCGCTGCTAATAGGGTGTTCATGCACAACGGTTGCATTTAAATGTTGCTTGCGTAATGTTTGTGTCAAAAATTGAGGTGTATGTATACTTTGCGTAATGTTTGAAACATGCCGCGTAATGTTTACCTAAATAGGTATAAAATAATTTTAGATGACTAATATTTTCTCGTAAAAGCACATATTAGTGGTGTTCGAATATGGTGGCTTTACATAATTTTAGACGACCAATATTTTTTTTTGGGTAAAGGGGACTTTTCCCCGGTAAAATATATTAATAACCCAAAATTACAATAAGTCCAATGGAATGTGACTGAGATGCCACATTAACCTCAAGCCCAAACTTGAACAGCCACTAATGATTATATGACGACCAATATTATAAAGTAACGACATATAAATCATATAATGTCAAATCTTTTGGTTGTTTATGTATTTTGTTGATATTCATTTACCTTCATAATAAAGAAGTCAAACTTCGTTTCATAGAACAAAAGTTGCTGGTGGTGACAGCGCGACAACGGAAAACGCCACCGAGGTAACGGTGCGCCAACCGTTTTCTGGCGCCGTTGGCGATGACACCAGAAACGGCGTCACCGTACCTCCTTCTCTAAGATGGTTTGAGGCGGTTTTTGGAACCGCCTCATACCAAACCTTCATTAGAAAGTTCGGTTTTTACATTTTCCAAAACCAACTCTCGAAGCAAAATCCTTTTCGGTTTTTTGCACTTTTTGATTCTTTTTTGTTTGGTTTTTTCATTCGAGGTCAAGCTTTTCTGATACAACCTTGCATTCATAAATTATTAGCACAAGCCAAAATTAGATGTACTAAGAATAATTTTTCATCCAAAAACAATGAAATGAAATATATGATGTATAACCTAAAGATGAAAAAGACACTGTTTTAGTGTAAGAATTGATGATACTGTTTTGGTGTAAAGAACTGATGTGAGACTTCAAGAATTTGTTATAATGTCAGTTAAAAAAGACTCAGTCTTAGAGATCTAATAAATGTTTCTCTAACTAAACTTGTGTATACTGGTATAAAAGCTTACATGCATATTTTAGGGCTTAAAAGTTTATGTGACTTATGTGGCGGTTCATTTTTCTTACTTTGAGTTTTCATACACAACCAAAACCCGAAAAAAACTTCTAGTTTTTAGAAATCAAATTCGAACCGTCACTTTTTATAGTGTTTTGGTTATTTTCGGTCTGGCTTTTGGTTCGTTTTTTCATTTTCTTATCGTAATGCTAGTTATAACATTTATTTAGAAACTCATACTGATTTATGTAACTATATATCCAAAATTATTTGTAAGTTTGTAACTTCATCCATTTTGTCTAATTTCACATTGTTTTGACAAATTTTAAAAATGAATATACACGTTTTCTCCAAAAAGTACCTACCACGTTACTCATGGTATTGGCTTTTGATTATCATGTGACACACAAGGATAAGAATATAAAAATGTTTCCCCTTTTGCTACACTTTTTACTATTTTTCAATGATTCAATCTTATGCCGATATTTATTAGATAGAAATATAATTAAAAAACAACACACGCGTAACTAATTGGATATCATTATGCTGCCATATCTTGGTTAACCAACAAGGCGTTGGTTTGTGTTTTTCTTAATTAGTTTTTTAAAGTGCAAGTTACAAGGAATAGTGTTTTAAGTGTGTGATATCTATATAGGTTTTGCTAATATACAATGTAATGGATGATGTAGTGTTTAAGTGACAGTAACTTGCAAGTTAGTGCACCTTTTGCTCGTATACGCATGTGTCTAAAGTGCTCAAAATAATACAAAAGAAAAATATCAGGTATGACCAAACTTTATTGCGATAATAAAAAAAATTAACTAAGTATGATATATATATAGGTTTTGCTAGTATACATTGTAATGGATGATTGTATCATAGGATTAGCATTTTTTATGAGGTACGTACCTTTATATTATTTGTCCGGAAATCACGACATGAATTGTGTTCTGATGACGACAAAGAAGATAATGCCTAGAAATTATAGTGGAAACCATGTAATTTTTAGCTTCTAGTAAAATGTTTGTATAGGATTGATTGATATTCCTAGTTCTAGCTACTTTTTGGTTGGGGTGTTTTGAAGTCGTGGGGTCTAAGTTTCGTTGGATTGTTTAGTTGATTTGGTTATGATCAGTTGTTTGACTAGATAAGTAATTATTAGCTACGGACCTGCTCATTCCGATCGTGCTTAATCCGTGTCCTGATAGATGGTTCTGGTCTTTAGAGGGATCGGGGGAGTTTTCTGTCGCTTCTATTCGGAGATTTATTGATGATCAACGTCTCTTGACGGTGGATTCTAAAACTCTTTGGATTAAAAGTGTCCCGATTAAGATGAATATTCTAGCTTGGAAAATCAAATTGGAAGCGTTTCCTACGAGATTCAATATTTCGCGTAGAGGTATTGAGATCGATTCTATCTTTGTCCCATTTGTGATAGGGGGGTTGAATCTACGAGACATATATTTTTTAGTTGTTGTTTAGTTAGACAAATTGCGCGCAAAATTTGTTCTTGGTGGGATATTGAATATTCGGACGTTAACTCCTTCATTGAATGGATCAACTGGATGGCCTCTTTACGTCTTCAGTCTAAAGTTAAGATGATGATCCAATGTGTCTTTTTTGTGGTTTGGTGGCTTGTGTGGTCTTATCGAAACAAACTTCTATTCGAGGAGAATAAACCTTCAAAGGCGATTATTTTTGATGATGTTGTTTCAATATCTTTTTATTGGTGTAAGTCTAGATGTAAAACATCGTTCAGTTGGGATGATTGACTTAAAAACCCTTCTTTAATTTCTCTGTAATTTTAGCTCCTTGCTAGTTTCTTAATAAAATCCGTTGTTCAAAAAAAAGTAATTATTAGCTATAACACACGTGGGCTAATTTATACATTCTTTCATGCTAGCTACCACTTACTAGAAAAATACTAACGACATTATAAATTATAAATATACACATTCATGGACAAAAACGAAGTCATTTTGACTTCGGGCCACCTGCTACAGTAACAGTCTCTTATTTTAAGCCACCCCGATTTTAGTTTTTTTTTAATTCTTTTGATTTTGTTTTTTTTAAATTTGTTTGCACAAAGTAGGAGGGAAAAAAAATATTACAAAAGTTCCGATTTATTCATATAAAAAAAATACCCGCGGAAACATCTTCGATACCTAATAACTTTAAAATAATCGATATGGTCACAAACGTACAACCCATTATATTAAAAAAAACCATATAGCAAAAAAAACAACACTTTAAACTTGAGGCCCAACACATAAGCCATTTAAAAAAAATATTACTAAAAATATACACATTTGTCGACAAACTAGCCTAAAATTCGCATAAAATGTGGCCCAAAATCTGGCCCAAAGTAAAAAAAAAACCTAGTCCAAAATTAGCCTGAAATCTGGCCCAAAGTAAAAAAAAATACAAAACGGTCCCTCAACTTTTTACTATTTACGATTTTTCTTACACAAAAAATCTCATAAAAAAATTAACAAAAAAAACACGTCAAGTTTTTATTGTTCACAACTTTTTTACATTCATCGGCCCAAAAAAGATATTGAACCGTCCCAAAAAAAGAAAATATTCGGGAAAAAATTAACCCGTCCCAACGCAAAAAAAAAATTCCCGAATCGTACAAAAAAAAGGAAATATCCTGGAAAAATTTTAGCAAAAAAAAAATCCAAAAATAGCCTAAAATCTAACCCAAAGTAAAAAAAAATACAAAACGGACCCTCATCTTTTAACTATTTATGATTTTTTTACTCAAAAATTCCCGTAAAAAAGTTTACAAAACCGTCCCAAAAATAGAAAATATTCGGGAAAAAATTAGCCCGTCCCAACGCAATTTTTTTTCCTCAAATCATACAAAAAAAAGAAAATATTAATAACTAGCCCCGCTATAACGCATCGCCCAAAAAAAACCCCCCGAAACGTAAAAAAAAATTATTCTGGAAAAAATTAGCCCCGCCGCAACGCGCGGGTTCTTTTGCTTGTTTAATTACATTAACTTCGCGTAGATTCCTTCTCTTTACTTTCAGGTTTATTTCGGAAGTAGGGATATGATCTTTATACGGTTCATCTTTTTTGTACCTCGTTTTAGCCGGATTGGATATGTTGTTGTTGTTAGAGAGGAGAATTACCATACTTCCTAGGGTGTTCAAAAATCTGAGAAACAGAGAACCGAGCCGAACCGCTCAATCCGAAACTGGAAAAACCCGAAACCGAAGAAACCGAGAAAAACCAAAACCGAAAAACCCTGCTTATCACGGTTCGGTTTAGGTTTTTATTTTTAGATATCCACGGTTAATTTAACCGAACCGTGCATAATATAAAGAAGGTTTTTTCAACTAAATATTCAAATAATTTTGCATGTCAAAAATAATACTCAAATTTCGTGAGTTGTAATCCTTCGACTTACACAGAACATCAATCCATATGTTGGTATAGATCAATTTAATCTCAAATGAAATCAATCGATTGAGATTCATTCAAAAACCCTAATATATAATTTACAGTTTTACACTGGCGTTTATGTCGTTCACAACCGTCAGGTGCCTAAAATAAAAAAACAACTGTGAGTATTAAAAGTAGTTTTTTAGCAAATGAACTTGCTATTATAAGTTTATCTCCTCATATTGTAGCATTTTATTTAATGAATAAAAATCGACGTGAAGAATGAGTCGCAGCAGGTTCTAAACCCCTAAAAAATGTGTTGTTTGTTTCTAAAGGGCATATTTTATACTTAGCTCACTCAGGGCATCTGAGATCTGCCCCGTGTAAACCCAACAACCATACCTTAAATAACTTTCATATATAATGATTCATAGGCGATCTATTTTCCGTAATATTAAAAGTTGAAAATTGTAGACAAAATACATACCGTAATCATTAACACATTTACTGAGGTGCAACGTTGTGTGTGCATTTTGTATAGTTACCATTTTGTCGCAACATATGTGTTCTCTTTCGATCAAATAAACACTTATATTCTTTCTAGTCACTCAGAGAGATATATACGCAATAAGATACCCAATTGTGCATGAGATCGCATATATTGATATTTATATATACATGTCTTCTTGGATTACATATTGGTTCTAGATAAGAGAAACAAAATGGCAAAGAAGAGCATAAGATCTAAAAATAGATGAATGTTTAATAAAAAAATTATTTCTAACGACAAGGATGACAATATGTTTCCCTATTAGTTGCTGGCCATGGTACGATTAGAGATCGAGACAAATGTAGTTATGTGCCTATCAACTTGTAATTATGTACTTAAACAATATAATACAAGCTTCTATACAAAATTACAAATGCTTAGTAATTTCGGCACTTGATCTGGGCTTGAATAGTTCCAAATGGGGACAGCTCCAGTTGCTGGTTGAGGCATTTGGTGCGCAAAACCTCCGTCTATCGGTTCGTATTACTAATGCCTATGTTGAAGAACCATTTTTGTAATTTTATCACTGAGAGAGTAAGAGCACTAGGTACCCTTGGCTGGGGTGGCGTCAACCGAAAACACCAGCCTATGGCGCGTGCCCAACACCGGACTTGGCGTCATAGGGTCTCACGCCGTGATGGCCAGTCCACGCCATTCGTGTTCTTTTTTGTATATTTGTTTTTTATTGATTTATATATGAACCACTGGGTATTTTGAGGGTGTTTTTGGTTAAATTATACTCTCTCCGTCCCATTTTTATTGTCCACGTTTCCTTTTTTAGATGTCCTAATTTAATTGTCCACTACTAAAAATAGATAGAAAATTGTGATCAAGTTTACTATATTACCTTTGTTTGAAATTAATATTACAAACTTTAAAGAAGACTTTAATTAATTAGCTAAGGGTAAAACTGTCATTCTGTTAAAAAGTAAGAAAGAGAAAGCAATAATAAATGCACTTTTCTTAAACTGTGTGTTTTTTGTCGGGGGATAATAATTTTGGGACGGAGGGAGTAAAAACACTTTTTCCAATAACACCAACCTTGTTACATGAGACCCTTAAGGCTCTAAGAGCAAAGGGAGTGGTGGGCTGTTGGCTTGGTGCCAAGCTATGGCGCCAGTTTTGGCTATGGCTCACCACTCCATGGTTCGTGCCAAGGCCTCTCGGCTGTTAGCTAACAGCCGACGCCATAGTTAAATTTTTATTTTTATTTTTATTGTGAAAAATTAGCCATATGGCACGAGTTTTGGTTATGGCTCACCACTTCATGGTTCGTGCCAAGGCCTCTCGGCTATGGCTCACCACTCCACTGAATTCTGGTGCCATACCAAATCTGGTGCCAAACTCCATTTTCCTCAACTTTTTCTCTATGACACGAGCCTATGGCACCACGACTCCCAGTGCTCAAGAAGTAAATAAGAAACACTTTTTTAAAACAAAAGAGGACAAAAAGTGTAATTTCACATAAGTTAACCAACGTGTGAGTTGTAAAGTGTGTTACTTTATACTATACCACATGTTTTTTTCACAAGAGTCTTCTGTATTCTAATGAATCCCCGGGTTTCTTTTTCTTGCTTGTTGCATTAACTTCAACCAAATGATTCATCAACAATATAACTAATATCTCAACAAAAGCTTGCTCTCATCTTACTTTAAGGTAACTTATACATAATGTGATTTTTATGCCAATTATAATATTGTTTGTTTTGATTAACAATAAATTATATCAACATGATTATTATTAATATATATAGGTTGTTTGATTAGTGTTAACTGTTAAGTATCCTATGCCCTCACGTACATGTTTTGTTTAACCCATGCATGTGATGTGTGATAACTTGATGTATTTAAATTGATTAGCAGATGGGAGATCAAGGATATGATGCATATACATTGGATGAAGCGCTTTCGAAAATCGGATTTGGGAAGTTCCAAGTTGGCGTGCTTGCGTATGCTGGATTGGGTTGGATAGCAGAAGCAATGGAAATGATGCTTTTGTCATTTGTAGGACCGGCGATACAGCCTCAGTGGGGATTGTCTTCAAGTCAAGAGAGTTTGATATCAACTGTGGCTTTTGGCGGGATGCTTGTTGGAGCCTACTCATGGGGCGTCGTCTCTGATTCTTATGGAAGAAAGTAAGTTCCACCACATTTGATCTCTAACTTTTCTTGATATTTTTTTACCTTTATATGCAAAGCACATTATATGTCATTTGTTATCATGTTGATTTTATAGAATTCTCCTGGAATCACATACTGTAGTAGTATTCTTGTGTAAGTATGCACTAGGGATTGGATTAGGCAAAGTCAGAGAAATTGTGGTATATTAAGAATCTGTCACGAGTCTCACAAGCCAAGAATTATGTCTCAGAATTGGTTTATGAACATTCAACAGTTTTGAGCGATTCATAACCACCGGGTCATTTGTTTCATCTGGTCTATGGACAATACTGATACTCGTGTGTGCTAGTTGGGAGTAGACATTAACAACTATGGACAATACTGATACTCGTGTGTGCTATTTGGGAGTAGACATTAACAACTATGTTTTTAAGCTTTAGTTTACTTGTTTAAGATGAGTTCCATCACATGTTTAACAACGTAATCAGTTTTCCTCTAGGTAATGATACTAGTTTACAAACGTCTTACAGCAAGTATACTTTCCGTTAGATAGTATTACTGTCAAAAGATGCAAATGACATTGTTCCCAAAACTTGAATAGATCTATACAAACCAATGTTAAGATTTTTTTACCTAAATCTTTAAAGTGATGACTACTCAATGCTACATGTCAGGTAAAATTGTAACCTCATATTGGTCCGTGTATGATTTGACCTTGCAGGAAAGGATTTCTCGGTTCAACTATAATAACTAGTGTTGCTGGATTAGTGAGTGCTTTTGCACCAAATTACATTTCATTGTTAATTCTTCGTTGCATAGTTGGTGTTGGTTTAGGGTGCGGGCATGTGTTTACATCATGGTTAGAGTTTGTTCCCACTCCAAACAGAGGGGCTTGGATGATTGTTTTCGCGACTTTTTGGACAGTTGGAACAATTATGGAAGCTTCACTAGCGTGGGTAAATAACATCACCTGTATACAAGCTCACATCTTTATTTTTAGTTGTGAGTTCTTCCTTATCTAACAGATTTCCATATCTCATATATAATATTGTTTCAGTGGATCATGCCTACCTATGGTTGGAGGTTGTTACTAGGACTATCTGCTGTTCCATCTTTTGTAGCACTACTGTTTTATGGTCTCGTGCCAGTGTCTCCAAGATACCTTTGTACACAAGGAAGATTAACCGATGCACACTATATTCTTGCCAATGGAGCTACATTTAACTCTAAAGATCTCTCGAAGGGTCTGCTTGTATCTGATCACATAAACGAGTCAACCAACGAAGGTCAATCATCAGAAAGTACCACATCACTCTCATCCACAAAAAATGAATCCAACAATTGCCACAAGAAAACCTTGTCCATAGTTATGCTTTTATCACCAAAATTGACCAGAACAACCCTTCTCTTATGGTTCTTGTAATTTGGCAACACGTTTTCGTATTATGGCATTGTACTGTTGACTTCACAACTAAGCGTCGGGCAAAGTGAGTGTGACCCAACCACTTTACAGTCACATAATATCAAGGATTCTAGCATCTATGTAAACGTATTCATCACTAGCTTGGAAGGTACTTCATATTCAAAAAAGAAAATCGTTTAGTTTGTTTTCTTGTAAAATATCTTCCAGAAGTCTAAATACATCATGTGGGTATATTTCACAGAGCTTCCCGGCCTTGCTTAAGCAGCTTTTATATTGGATAGAGTAGGGCGTAAAATTTCCATGGAGATCATGTTAGTCGCAGGATTCGTTTTATTACTGCCATTAGTTGTCCATCAGAATGCGAAAATGACCACAGGCTTTCTATTTGGAGCTCGTATGTTCATTTCAGCAAGTTTCATTGTTGCCTGTATCTATGCCCCAGAGGTATGTCCTTTGTTACAATACCCATTGAAATTATTCATAGCTATGGATACACGCTAACAAGCATGCTCATTGTTATCACTGGTTCCATAACATTTCAGGTGTATCCAACGAACTTAAGAGCAACAGGAGTTGGAATAGCTACAGCTATCAGCAGAATTGTTGGAGGGATGGTATGCCCTTTGATAGCAGTTGGAATGGGTAGTAATTGCCACCAAACCATTCCAGTTATTTGTTTGAGGTTACCATACTTTTATCAGATGTAACTGTTATGCTGCTACCGTTTGAGACAAACGGGAAGGAATTAGCAGACACTTAGACCTCCCGTCCAACATGTTCAAGTAGAATGAATCTCCGCCATTATAGCAGACAGCACAAGCACCGAATGGATTTCAGTGTTGATATTTCAGATAGTTTTACCATCGTCTGTATATGTCGTTTCTAGCATCTAGCGTACACAGACAAGATAGGAGTAGACTTACTGTGTTGGTCCGCCTCAGAATCAATACTTCAAGCCTGAGCATTACGTGAATGGAGAATTCGCATATTGATCTTTAAACAATAATGATGACTGTTATTTTTATAACACGAACTCGTCTTTTGTCTTTGCTACATTTCTTACTAACAAGAAACAATATAAAGAAACACACGGAACCACTTTGACACTCTTCCTTAACTATGATAAGAATACTACGCGCCAAAATGCAACATATTTTGACTGACAACCATACCCATTTGACCCCTCTACACTCTACAGTAAACTTGTACACAAAAGAATTGGAAACCAAGATACACCTCAACTCCAACATAAAAATTGAAAAAATAAATTAAAAAGACCGACAAGTAAATTTAATTTGATTTTATACCATTGCAAATATTCTTTATCCAAATAAAAAAGGTAGGTTGCGGATATACATGAATAAGTAATTGCAAAAGTACACAAGAAAGTGAAAAAAGAAAAATCTCATGTCAATCGAACATGCTCGTATTCATCACAACCTATTATAATCAATTATCCATTGTTCGCATCTTATGAGGAAGCAATGGAGGCAAATCCCCTATGAAAAAGTTCAGAGAATCACCTTCACCTTCACTGAGAATAGCTAACCCAAATTCACAGTTCCGGCAAACCTTATATACAAAGGGCACTACAATCAGAATAGGATAACCATAAGAAAACAATGAACACATTCTTAAAGAGAGAAACCTTTTGGAGACACAGCAGGTCGAAACCCCAGAAGCATATACACACGAAGAACCAAAAATATAAGAATATATGATGATGGACATATATCAAGCCTGAAAATGAAGACACGATAATAATAGAATACACCCGGTAAACATGTAATTATCCCAAAGAATAATAACCAATTAGCATTGAAGTAGCTTATATAGGGTGTGTGTAGGAGCACTAAGGTGTTGGTTAGGGAAACCTGGTATGAAGGGTAACTTTCGAATGAGGGGTTTCCTCCCATGGAGATAGGTTGGTATGTTAAAGGTTGACTAAAAGGCACATTATTATGAGGAGTATAAGGGTAAGCATAACTAGGGTGGCTAGCATGACCATTCATAGGAGGATATAAACTATGAGGGTACTATTGAGTTTGAAATAAAGCGTGCATACCATTAGAGGGAGGATTTCCCCCTTGATTAATCGAAGGAATATTGCCTACGTACCAGAGGCCATGGAAGGCTGTAAAGGAGCCTCTGTTTCTGTCCTTCCCAAATGTGCAACCAACAACGGATGTAAGTTAACCTCGGCGTTCCCTCAATTACTAGTTCTTCCATTAGAGACTTCCCATCTTCTTTCCCCTGTTGTCCTGCCTATTTCGTTTGGAGCCCTCTTTGTTATCCCCTCGAACGCTACAGTTCTCCTGTTGGCCATTCGAATGACTGGAGACCCAATTCGTAAGGCTAGGCGTGCTTGCCCGTTGGACAGAGGTCTAAGTTCAGCTTTAATATCTTCATCGTAATCCTTGCTATAGTACTCCAACTCTCTTTGCAACCCTTCATCTTGTGCTTGACTTCTGTAATCCTTCATCAAGGATTCTAGCATCTGGAAATTCGCTTCAACATAGGCTGGGCTTATTACTGGTTCAGGATTAGCCAATGTTGAAGCATAATAAATAGGGGTGTTTCGGGATGAGATCGTAAAATGAGGGATGTTTCGGGATGAGATCGTGTGGTGAATGTGGAGGCAGTTTAATGGAGGGGTAAGTCATTACTGTTGATGTTTAGTAGTAGGGTTAAACTTCGAGAAACCCGGTAAGGGTGTAACTTCTCTCCCTGATGTCATACCGGAAAATAGCTAGCGTGGTTAGGTGGTTACAAACTTGGATATAATGGGTGTAATATAGCGGGTCTCCTGGATGGCGTCACAAATTGTATAATATGGTACGACCAGGCCTTCGATGGTGATTAAAGGGTATAAGGGGTGTGTGTTCCAGCCAAGTTGTTCGTAACCTACAATAAGAAATATGAAGACACTACGTTAAGTGATTGCGCATGGGTTGGACCCTATGAACTATCTCTGGCATGCGAATAAGTATGTGATATGGTAGGTAAGTGATTTGAGAGAGTGTCTAGGTGTGTTAATATACAAATATTCGCGTAAAAATAATATTTATATTTTGAGATTACCGATAAGCTCGTCTAGAGCTAGTGATGACAAATCTTTCGATTCTTCAATCGTCGTGACATTTGCTCTCCATTTAGGATGTAAAGCCCTAAGAAACTTCCTAACATAGTTCTTGCTAGAGAAACCTTTATCAAGAGCTTTAAGACTAGTAATAATAGTGTTAAATCTAGCAAAACCGCTATCAATAGATTCTTCTTCAAGGATAGTAAATTGTTCATATTGTTGAACAAGAAGATCAATTTTATTATACTTTACTTGGCTATTACCTTGATGTGTGATTAACAACTATTGCCAAATATCTTTAGCCGTTTTACACATAAAAATTCTTTCGTATTCCTTTTTAGATAAAGCATTATAAAAAACCATTTTAGCTTCATTATTTTTAGCAAGTTTCTTTTTAAGATCATCATCTTGTTGTTCAAAAGGAACCATTTCTAAAATTTAGGTTTCTTTGTTTTTAGCAACCAGTGGAAAATCACTATTCAAGATAATATGCCAAAGATCTAAATCTTTTGCTTTCACATAAGTTTCAAATCTATTTTTCCAATATATAAAATGATCACTTTCAAAAAGAGGTGGTCTTTGCACAGATTGCCCTTCTAAATATTTATCCGAATCTATAAATTGATTCAAGCTTTAATGTACAATATACGTTAAAGATCTTGGGTGACCTTGGCTTCTTATACCAATTGTGGAAACTAGAAGGGAGGTTGAATATTTTTTACCGTTTTAAAATTAAAACTTAGATTGTAGACTTATGTGAACTCAAGAGATATACACAAGTGTATATGACAGCGATGCAATAAGTAAGTAACTAATCTACGAAATATAAACAAGTAAAGATAAGAAAGATCAAACCTATGACATAATGATTTATAGTGGTTCGGCTACGAAGCTCCTCTTCGCCCTACTCCACTCCCCAAGTACCCAAATTGAGAGTTATCTTCACTATGTCAACAAGCTCCCTTTAGGCGGAGAAAACCATACACGTCGCTTACACTTTTTCCGGTACTACTTCGAGATAGAACCAATCTAACACACTATGTATTTTGTGGCCTAAATACTAACCTATCATACACATATGATACACACAACACACAACACAAGATATACAAGATGAATGATTATCACAAACGTGATGACACAACTAAACTATTAACACTTGAAGCTTGGTCTACTTGAGTGGTTTTCATAAAGAGTGGAATAGATGGATCACTTGTAGATGGATTTTGTACAAGTATAATGATCAAAGAATATAAAAGATAAAAGATGTATGTGAAAAATATTTTACAAGAGTTGTCTAAAATGAAGACTTAAGGTTGCTATTTATAGGCAAACCTTTGAAATTCAAATGCTGTCCCAAACAGCTAGACGAATGCGGACCCTGGAATCCACCCAGATGGATCGTTGAGGAGCTGGGACAAACATTTTTATTTATATGATTAACCTCAAATCTATAAACCAAAAATATATTTCCATATAATACAACCATAATTAAATCTATAACCAACACTAATTACTCCCAAACCTTAAATAAAATCTAATATTACAATAAATAAACCACAACATTAAAAACTATATAAATTCTTACATTCTTAATAATAACACTCTAAACAACCCAATCCAAAATATATTAATTTAAAAAGTTTAATACTAAACAAAAACCCTCACCAAAAATATCAACAAGAACACATTAACAATTTAATATCAACCCACACAAATACAAATTACCAACAAACCAAATCAACTCAAATATACTACAATACCACATCCAATAAATTCAAATCCCCCCCTCCCAATTTATTACACTAAACACATTCAAACAACCCCACCACATCAAAATCCAATACCCCATAACACCCCCCCCCCCATACCCTAAACCTCCAACCTTTCCTCTACCCACTCTATACATCAAAACACTAAAACCAATTTATAATACAATATTCTCATCAACCCATAAACCTTCACCCCTCCCAACCCCTAAACTACACATCCCACATACTACCAACCTTTAATACACAACACCCCACAACCCATCCCAACACTTTCACCCTAATCCCACACACCACTCTAATAAACCCATTTCAGACACACCACCTCGTCACTACAATCTCATACCGACTAGTCCTCCCTATCCCTCACCTTGTTCCTGATCTAAGAAGTTCTGTCTGTGAAATCAGATCCGCTCAGCCCTCGAGTTTAAAAAACCTCCTGATTAATGCCCACTACACGATTATATCACTTCGATCACGTCGCCCCCAGTGAGTAAAATATTAATGTCTCATGACTAGTGAGACAATGACATAGATTCAATGAGAGACCATCCAGTAGAGACGCAATAAGACTGTATCTCAGCACTCGCACTATACCTCCTCAGAAGAATGCCTGGGCAACCATCATCAAGACAATTACGCTAACATGAATGTGCTCCTCTCTAGATCTCAGCTTTGTCCCTCCTACACCACTACTCACATGAGTGATTCTCTAGAGTTATGTACACCCCATAGACGCAGACATTGTTTCGTGAATCTCTCAATAATCGTAGTGAGTAACACAGTATGTTCAGTGAGTGTCTGCTAAAGTATCAGTTCACTCACTTCTCTCTTAGTAACGCATGAACTCAGTCAATAGACTTGTATATTACCTATCGTGCTTCCACCTCTTCCTCGTCATGAGAGATCTAAAAAATGCCTTCGCAATGATCTCCTCGTCATCAGATACGATTACTAGATACAAATTTAGTATATCATAAATAAAAATTTGAACTGCTACCATACCCCAACAAAGAACATAATCTAACCCCACCCTCTATAATATCCCCACACACCAAATAAACGTAGTGTAATCAGATTCTACATCTCAATACCTAATAAACCTCTATGAGATCTCTTTTGTGATCAATGTGTTACTACCAGTGATGAGTATACGTCACTCGCGCGATCATATCAAAGTCTCTGCACTCAAAGTTGTCTCAATGCTCTACTGTATACCATTGTGTCCATATATACTCCTGGATATTTTGTCTAGATAAAATATTCATGTCTGTGATAAGTATGTGTGTGTGTGTGTGTGTGTGTGTTAAGTGAGTCTAATATTCTGCTCAAGAATGAGATAGATGTGATTCATAGATGTGTTTCTCTAATACGAATGTTAGAGATAAATAACAAGTATACGTGTGTGTGTGTGTGAGTCTAAGTGAGATACTAAGAAGAAGATCAACATCCTAAAATGCGGAAAAATTAATAGGGATGTCGATGATGTTGCTCTCTTGATTAAAAAAGGGCCCAATAAAGCTTGGATATTTGTGTTGTGTGAAGTTATTAGAGAGTCTTTTAGTCAGGAAGTCAGTGAATAGTTATGTACGGCTTAGTTATGTGCATGTATATATTGTATGTGGTGATTACGCACGAGTTGAAAAACGATATCCAATCGACTGGTGATACTATCTCTCTGAAGATGAAACTTTGAGTGGTATCTCTCCGTGAGACCCTATCTCTGTAACGTGTTATCGAAAATGAAGAGGATCGTCGAACAATTCGCAGCCTGTTGGGTCTACGCCCGACGATATGAGACCACCGAACGTACTAACAGATACTCTCTCTTCTTCACGCACACCCCCATGAAGACTACACTATCTGTCCGCCCCACCTAATCACCAATCCCACACCCCGATAGACACTGTACACCTATCCACTGCCACTCCATGCCCGTCACACTATACCTGTGGCGAACTAAATCTTTGATTCCACACATTTTTCCTTTCAAATTAATAGTTTCGCCGCTCCCCCTAAGAATTCCACTATTTTTCTAAACACTAACACTCTCTTTACACTTAGGGTCTAACCTCGTATCGACACCACCTCAGATATGTCCCATTTCTTCGGGCTATATATGGTTATCCAAATGTCTCTTTTTCGCATAGTATGGTGGTCGGGCACCCTATCGCAATTTTTTCAATACGTTCGAGGCTTATATGTTCATTTTTCCTATGGTAGTCCAATAAGGCACATTATCTTCACCAAAGTCAAGTTCTCTAACTCTGAATATTGACCTAGTAAGTCCTTCTCCTACCGCTATTTTAATTTTCTTACAATATGTTACAACATTGGCGGTTGCTAAAAATCCTCCTATTAATAAAGGGCAAGTAGTTTCTCTTTCCATGTCTACTACGTGAAAATCCTCAAAAAGTTTTAACTTCCCTACATTAACCTCTACATTTTTCACGATTCCTATGGGATATGACTTAGTTCCATCCGCCAATCTTAAGAAATCCTCGGTCTCTTCTAATAGCCCTATCTTAAGATTTTTGAAGAGATTCAACGAGATTAGATTCAGACATGACTCTAAATCGGCTAAGGTATCAAAAGGCTTGGAGTACTCTAGTCTACAAGGTAAGATGAATTCGTAGCACGCGCACGAGGAAGAGGCTGTGTGTGTGATTGTGATATCTTTCAAGGTTCTTTGGAGTGTCTATCTGTAGATGTGTCTTCAACGTATTTTCCACGCGACCCCTCCTAGTTTGAGATCCGTAAAGACAGTCCGTGACTAAGAAACTTCATCTTTGAGAATTTCGCTCCAGAAAAGGAGGTGCATACTCTTATGTGTCAAGTTTCGGAACTGACCAGATACGCACACGACGAATTCTAAGACACGGACTTCAAAGCGCCGTGAGTTTGCATAAGTGTTGACTCAACACGGTGTCCCCTATCACATCATACCACAGTGACCCTGTCGTCGACCGTCCCCGGTCTCAGCCGGTGTCCCTCGGTGGGTTGGTCCTTCTTTCAATCTTCAGACCCTCTCGAACCCGTTAACAGTGCCGTTAACTTAGAGTTGGTCTTTTGAATTTTGCTGTTCGATTTTGAAAACTCGTTTTGGATGTCATTTGACGATTTGAAAGAGTTAGAGGAGCTTTGAGGATCCCCTGTTGGATAAGAACGAGTGGACGAGGTCGAATTAGGGTTCAAATTCAGGTTCTTTACCGTGTCACTTGGGAGTGCTCCCGTCATTTGGTCATTGAATGCCTTCAAGAATGTATCCAATTTATTAGTCATCTCGCTTTGGTATTGTTTGAAATCGGCTTCAAACCTAGATATCTTAGCGTCTTGAGATGCCATAAAATTAGACATTAATCCTTCAAGATTGATTTGCTTTAAATTCTAGAATTAGTTGTTGATGGGCCAGTTTGGGTATTTATGAAACAATTGATTGGGAACCATTAGGTGGAGTTTTGAAAATTATAGTTGAATTTTGGGGTTGTCTCCACCTAAGGTTTGGGTGACTTTTCCATGATGAATTATATGTGTCACCAAGATGGTTTTGCTTGGGTTTAAAAGTGTACCACTTACCTCCCGCTTCGTTGGTACGTGAGGATGCATATTTCAACAAAAGCTTGCTCAGGATTTTCCATGCAATATTGAGTGTCGTGAGGACCACTACAAATCTTACATGAAGAAGCGATTTTGGTCATTTGAACGGATAGACTAGGAGCAAGATGAGCTTCCATCAAACGTTAGACTTGATTTTCAAGCTCGATGAGATGTCGGTCGGATGTACTCGGGACATCTTGAGGCATAGAGATAGCCTTGACCGGTTTAACGAAGTCTTTGGGTTCATTATCGACCTTTTTTTGTCATAGATGGAGAGGTCTTCTAATAATGCCCTTGATTCTTTGTCATTTTTATCGCGTAACTTTCCATCGGTCGCTTGATCGATGGTTCACCTTGTGATTGGGTTGACATGGTCATAAAAGATTTGGATTTTAAGCCAAAGATCGAATGCCGTTGATGAGGGAACTTTTTTGGAGTAAGTCCTTTGAAACTCGAGTCCATTGCTATCGGTAGACAGAGATTTACCTTGGTGTTATTGGAATATCAAAATGTCGTTGCAAAGTTTAGAAGTTCTTCCCGGTGGGAAGAATTGAGTAAGGAAACGAGTAGTATGATCCTTCCAAGTGGAGATGGATCCTGCGGGGAGACGTTCAAGCCAATTGCTAGCTTGATCTCGAAGGGAAAATTGAAATAAACGCAGACGTGTTCTTTCCCTATTGTCACCGTTAAGGTCAAGTGAGTCTACTAGTTTTAGAAAGTCCTTAAGGTGTTGGTTTGGATCCTCAGACCGAAGTCCGTGGAATGAGCATCCGTTTTGCACCAACCGGATGGTGTTGGATCAAAGAGGCACCACATTGTTCCCATCGGGGATCTCAATGGTGTTTCGGTAGCCCTCGTGGCTAGGTTTAGAGTAATCTCCTAAAGTACGTTGCGAATTTTCGCCTTCCATAGAGGTTAACGAAAAGGATTTACGAATAGAAACACACAGAAAAGATATACTACAAGAAAGCTAATAACAAGAAATAAAATTTGGAACCTACGCTATTCCCCGGCAACGGAGCCAAAAACTTTGATGAGGTTGTAAATCCCACTTCAGTTTTACAACTCCCTAGGTAGTGTACCTAATCGTTGTAGTGTAGTATAGGCAAGACACGGGGGTTGTTATCGTTCTTTAGAGGAATAACATTGTGAAGGTCCAAACTAAATATAACTAAGATCTAGGAGATTAAAAGAAGATTATTTTTGAATTTTTATATTTTATGAAAGCAAGTAAAATCTCGGGTTTTAAGAGGTTGGTTTTAGAACTAATATATAATTAATTAAACTAATATAGAGATGAGAATTCGTATGATAAGGGAGTAGTGTTTACTTAATCATGCATGATCCTTGGTATGCTTTTCCTAACTCTATTGCCTTGTCACACTTGTGATGTATGTGTAAGTATTTTCGAGAAGCATGACGAATTACACGAAAACGCTGTCTACGTGATAACTTGCTAGGGCAACACACATGCAAGGTAGTATGAAGACTATTACATGGCCTCTAGTTTCTACACAATCATGTCGCTTTAGATCTTCAATACACTTAAGTAACTAGGGTTCTACAGTCTAAACATGCACACACATCAACAAGAAGCAATATAATTAAGATCTACATACCAATTCACATGGAATCATCAGCAAACACTTAAAAGATCTAGCCTAGCATGTTCAAGATAGAAGAAGCACAAATATCAATCAAACAATAAGACATATTGAAAGATAAGAGATAAAAGAACTTTACTATATTAAATCAAGCAATTAGGGATGATATAGAAGGGTTGGAAAACCCTAAAATATTCCCAAAATCTGGTATAAGTCGACCTCCTATGAACTCTAACCCTAATTCAATCTAAGAATGCCTATGAAAAACGTAAAATCGAGTTTGTATATATAGACTTCAGGCCTCGACGGCGTTGCAAACAATCCAGACGCCGTCGCCACGCTAGGGTTTCTAGGGCTTCTTTTATGACGGCTGATCCAGACAGCGTCACAATTTTTCAGACGTCGTCGCTATGAATTTCAGACGGCGTCACAAGCTTTCTAGACGCCGTCTCCATGCTCTGGTCTTGATTATTTAATCCGTCTTCATGCCAAATTGCCATCTTGTCTGGTTTCTTCTAAAATTGAGCCCAATCTCGTGTATTTTCTTCAAATGTATTCCAAGTGCTAAAAATGCAAAAAAACGATTAAGCCCATAATTAAAGCATTTTTGCATGATTATAAGGGTAAAATGGCCCCGAAAAAGTGTACAAAATTACACCTCATCAAAACAATTCAAATTACTAATTAATTTTGTCATGAGTGCAAAAGATGGTTTCTTGTAATCAATTAGAGTTAGATATTTTAATCACATAAAACTGAGACTTGTGAGAACAACATTACAAGAATGAGCTTTCATGAAACCCTAGGAGGGTCAATTTTAGTTTATCCTTACCAGTTAGGATAATTAATATTAACATGCATAATCTTGCTAACCAAACAAGATAGTTTTTATAAACTGATTGAAAGCTTCAGTTTTACCATAATTGAAATATTTGATTCCTGAATATGGATACTAGGGTTTTGTGTTAAATGCATAACGAGGGTTTAGGAAATAAATTTTTTATTTAAAACACCATAATATTTTTTTTCTAAAACTAAATATGATGACTTAGGGTTTCTTGTTAACCTAAGTCACACACTTTTAAAATTCAAAGATTTTAAAACCCTAATTAGGGTTTGCAATTTTTAAAAGTGGTTTTCCTAAACTAACAATATAAAGCAATAAGGTAAGAACCGTCATTCCTGAAGAATGACGTGCTGCATTATTATGCAACAAGGCAGGTGAAACTCGTGTTTTGCATGTACTATTTGGATGAGTTGTATTTGTGGTGCATGCACATATACAGTATGTCCTATCAAACCTTGGCTTAAGTATTTTCACCGGTTATTTTATTTATTAGTATTTTTCCGCTTTTAAATATTAATCATGCGTGACGCGAGTCTAAGCCATAAGACCATAAAACATAAAATGTGGCTGTGATGTAGTTTAAAAAATATTTATAGTTTATCCGATAAGTTTTGGGTTAAGAGAGGCTTGCGTGCCAAATTTGAATCCCTCTTGTATTTTAATTTTAAGAAGTGCAAACTTAAATTAAAACATAAACAAGACGGATATGACACAAGGAATGACCAAATAATAGAAGAACATAAAAGAGTACGAAGAGTAAGAGGAGACCTAACGGGAGCACGGAGAGGATTGTTGATCCACCATGAGCATCTGGCAGGCGATACTGAAAAGACGCAGATGAAACCTTCTTCCCTTGTGTTATACCATAACCCTTAGAATTTAATGACCCAAATTGATTTTGAAGTGGCTCTCGGATCAACATTAGATAAATGGCTTGGTTGTGTCAAATGTGTTTTATTATTGTTTTACACACATGCTTAATGATAGATAATATGTCAATCGATATTATCTAGAGACATAATAAAATGGGGCATCTCTGCATATGCCACGGGAAATAGTGTACTTAAGCACTAGTCCCTGACGATGAGATCACGTAGTAAAAAGATAATTATAAGTCTATGAATTAGTCCACCTACCTAAAAAGGCTCGGGAGGGGTAACCCAAACCTTTTTATTACAGATTGATTTGTTTTCTAAAACTTAAACAAATCGTGGTACGAATTCATGCATAGTTCATACGTAAAACGAATTTTCAAATGAAAAAAAACGTTTTTAAACTAGATATAAAACAAGACTGGTACACTAATGAGTTTTGAGATGTCTTACCCTATAGGTAATCTTAGACTAGTGTGCCACCCATAATTGTTACACTATCTTAGCTAAGACCCTGCAGGCACCTACGTCATAGTGTAATGTCTGTGTGTACATGGCTAACACGGCATGAGGTGGTTACTAGATTCATTTGGTCGTATGCCATAGCAGAGATCAAATGAATTACAGGGCCACTGGATTTTATGGTGTGGTCTATTGGTATTGCGCCACAGCGTACCCAAGGCTACCGTACAGACTAAGTACGCCCTACGCCCTGTTTTATAGTCGAAGTCTAGACCTTAGGATTCGTCTTAAGGAGGCGATTGGTGTGATAAAACGTCTCACGGAGGCGATTGGTGTGGTAAAACACCTATAATTTAGACTAAAGAAGTGATTGGCTTATCTAAAACTTATGCTTAATCAAATGGTTGCAATGCAACAACATGATTTACTTCTTAACAACACATACGTTGTTCACAAAATTAAGCATGAGTTTTATTTTTTCCAAATAGCGATTGAGTCTTGCAACAACATAACCATGTAATCAATTTTTTTAGCAATGATCACAACAAATAAACCCAAATAAAAAGGAAAACACAAAATAAAATGTCATTGATTAAATTCGAAAATTACTTAAAACTCACCTCTATCTTTTTACTTTATTCTTATCTTCTCAATTCAACGTTCCATCTTTACGTGAGCAAAGGAAAAAAGACGAGCAATTTGTCTTCCTATATATGGCAAATTACTGAAGACACTTGTATTTCACACACAAAATGTTGTACTTCGTATAAAAGCACAAAAAAAAGCCATTGGAAATCATTCGGCGGTGTGCACCACCAAACAAGAGCAAAGCGGGAGGTCTTCGCCTCTTCCTATGGTGTATACCCGTGGTGGCAACACCACCAGGTGTTCTACCACCATCCATAGAAACCAGTCTAAGTTAACAACACACAACATAGTCACAAAATTAAGCATGAGTTTGAGGTCTTATAGTTATTTTTCCCAAATAGCATATCTATTGTATTAGTCGCATTTTCTTGCAAGGCCAGATCCATAACTCTAAGTTATCATATGCACAATTTTCTTACGAGTATAAAAGAAAAAAAAGAGCTAAAAGTCATGATCTCCTTAAAACTATAAGTAGACATGTATTTCTTTTAGCATATTAGTGGATTAAATGAAAGGACATGTATTTACGTGACACATAATTTCAGAACCAGGTTCATTTATAGAAATCAAAATTTTTATCAAAAATTTACACAGCAAACATTTGTCGGGTTCCCTTAAATCCCATGAACTCTTAGGTTATTGGCACCTTGACAATTCTGAAAAGTAAAATGTGTGAGTCTTGCAACAACATGAGTATGTTAACAACATTATATGTAAATCATTTATCTAGCAATGATCACATATCCACAACAAATAAACCCCTTTATAAGGTAAACACGAAATAAAAAGGTCATTGATTAAATTCGGAAATTACCTGGAACTCACCTCCTTGCTTTACTTTTATTCTCATTTTCATGTTCCAGCTTTACTTAGGCAAAGAAAAAATGACTAGCAATTTGTCCATCTGTATATGGCAACTATTCCTTACTTGGTCTTCTAAAATCACTAAACACATTTGTATTTCAAGCAAGAAATGTTGTACTTCATATAAAAGCGGCATACATTATTTCTTTCATTACAATATCTCTCTAGTTACAGTGTTGGTGAAAAGGTTTATAAATTGATGGAGTGTTAATTATATAAACTTTTCTATAAGTCTATCATAGAGAATGTTATTAGATCCAGTTATTTTGATCTAAGATAACTGTTATTACAATTTACAAATAAACTCAATCTGATTCTAGACGTTAAGAACATGCATCGTTTGACTTTTTTGTTATTTTTGGCGACCTTTATCAACCGGTTTTGAAATTGGGAAAGACAGTTCGCGTAATTGACATGATATAAATCAAAATTCATTTATATATTTGGATCGTCAAATATTTGATTTGGAATAAGTGAATAAGATATGCACAATGCAATTGACTTAGTGAACAATAAAAATTAACTAGCTTTGTGTTGCTTATTGAGTTTTATTAAAATCAATAATTAACTAGCTTTGTGTTGCTTTATTTCTTTTCTTGACGTGTTTAGGACTTTCTTATTTGAGTTCTTATATGCTTATTGAGTTATATTAAACAGGAACAATCCCAAATAGCCTCCTGATACTTGTTTATCTTGGTTTATACGCTTATTTCATAACGAACAATTCAAGAATAAGTGCCATCCCGTTGATTTTAGGGCCATGTGCCGTCCGCCATTGCATGTGCCACTATTACAAATTGGCCCCTTACACCTACGACAATATGGAAACATTTATATGTGTATGCAATATTATACTGAGGCAAACAATGTCGAAATAGTTTTATATCACATAGTTATACCATGTCTTAAACTACACAAATATAATTGAGGTTTGTGTCTCAAATATTATATCAAGTCAAATTATATTGTGTCTGTAACAGCAAAAGAAGAAGAAAAATACCACTTTGGCTATATAATGGGTAACATTTTTATATACCTAAAATTACCTTCTAGAGAAAAAGAATTAAGAGATTCAGATTTGAAGTTATATTTAAATTGGGTACAAATATATTAAGAAAAAAATCGCAACAATTATATGACACTTGCAAGTTACGAAAATTTAGCAAGGACCAAGGAAAGGCAAAACAGTTTTAATGGGCCTTACTTAGTAAGGCTGTATATCAATATGCATGTTGGATCAACAATGAGGCCCCTAGTTGATATTGGGCCCTGTGCAGTTGATCACTCTGCACAGGCCCATATGCTTTTTGGAGTTGAATTTCAACATAAAATTATTAAGTTTAGGGATTTCGTTAATTTTCATATGCTGGCTTGCACTACCCGGCTTGTTATTTGATTGATGTCAGTAGTAAATTTATAACACAAAAAACCACCAACGTGTGATTCTGTGGTGTTAACCATAGCTTAAATCCCTACTGTAGTATTTTACTCTTGAATTCTTCATTTTATAACAAGAATGATTTTTGTTGATACCTTGAATGCTAAGTTTACTCATTGCTACATATAGACTTGTGTAATATATAGTCTTGTGAAACCATATGAAAGCTAAGTTGAATCGGGGTGTCATGCTTGCTTGAACTTTGTATGCGTATAAAGATAATATGAACTTGCAAACTATATTCTTTAACACCAAATACAAACCTTTGTAATTGTAGACTATGTCACCATTCGTAGAAGTTAGTCCCGCATTCATCTGATGTATACAACTATATTTATCTATAGATAAACAACAGGCCGACTGATAACGTGGTTACTGAGTAGATGTTCTATAATAAGTTATTTCCAATCATTTTTCAGAAGACATGTCGAAAATAACAAAGTTACCAGTAGTCTTACGCTCTTACATAGGATTTGCTAATGAGCACTGCATCTCCACAACAACCTCATGTACATTGATATTATTAATGAGATATTAGCCCAAAAGCCCCATCAAGCTACATAGTGTGACTGAGATAGTCAAAGCACAGGTTTGCCTAACCCTAAGACATAGCACAATTTGCCTAACCCCAAGACATAGCCCAACCCTGTTCAGCGCAAGCCATACTGCGGCATGCAAGCATAACCATCTTGGTGAACATTACTGTCGATCTTGTTCTGTACATTCTAGGGATGTTTGACAGCCAAAACATAATTTAAGAGCTCCCCTTCTTTGCTTATAAATGTGCACTTGACAAAGTAAAACTGTTAAAAGAATACATATAGGTGTTTGATAGTTGCATCACCGATAACAATCATGAGCTCCCAAGCAGGTATTAGTCAGCCGACTTGCATCGTGTAAATGACATTCCAATGTGGCCAGAAAGTACACGCATAGTGATATACATATGTATGTCTGTGCAAGCTTGTATATGTGTGAGTATATGTATAAAGGGTGATTGATCAAATTGCAATCCCAACGTATATCAAAGATGACCGATCCGATTCTTCCATACAAAAAGAGGATTAGATTATTGAACCATAAAGTAACAACTTGCACCTAAATATTTACAGTTTTTACATTTGTATATCACAGACCTGGCCAACACTGATCTCATTTGTATATCATAACCAAACCCTTTGCCATGTGTATTTCTATAATCCTATTTCACTTTATCGTTTCTGTTTTCAACTTTTTTTTTCTAGTTCAAATCATCGAAGGTAGTGTTTCTTTACCGTATAGATGAAGTCCTCAACTCATACCATATGGCAGTCTTGATTTTTGGTGGAAAGCCTCTTAAGGAACTCGTAGGTGGTGATCATTGTAGTTGCAGACATAGACATTGAAGCCCATCTTGGCCCCAACCCTCGGTAACAAGCACTCAATCCACCTTCCTTCACTAGATTTTTTATCGTCTGCCCAATACTCGGCTTCCCGTTACTACCTTCACCATCTAACACTTGTAGTCTTGTCTTGATTGTATCCAATGGCATTGTAATCACAGCTGAAAAACCACTAGCCATGGCTGCACTCAACCCCTGCACCGCAACTATCGCCGTTGAATTAGGTGTAAATCCGACCCCACCACCACCGTTTCCCTCTTTTTTCATAAAGTAACAACCAATCCCACCCCACACTGCCCTATGAGACATTGAATAAGCCGCCCACCACACAGCATTAGATGGAGCATATGTCAAGATCGAGATCCCAAAACCCCTGTATAACCCTCGAACACCATCAGTTTGGATAATCTTCCTAAATGCATCAATACCACCATTGTATCTAACCGCACCATAAGCACTGGGATGAGCTCCATTTCCACCCTGAACCATTAATCTCTGGCTCACAACATCAATCGGTGTCCAAACCAACTGTGCAGCCATGGCTGCACTCAACCCAGCTGCAGCATTTGCAATAGCAGCAGCTTTCGCCTCAGAAAACCCCATTTTCACCGTAATACAACCAACATTGCTCTTAGTCATCTCCAACGCCCCCATGTAAAGAGCCCTAGCAGGAATCGTCCCCATCAAAGACGTCCCAAACCCCTTATAAAAACCCCTACAACCCTCATGTCTCAAAATCGACACACCCAACTTCAAACAAGGCATATCTTTTAAAAGCACTTGTTTACGCGTTTTCAACACAACAATGGGATACAACATCCCTGAAACACCCGAAAACAATCCTGCACCTAAAAAGAAAAACTTAGACTTATCTAACATCTCCCAATCAATATCAGCTGGGAGATGAATCTCACTTCCCGAATCATCTTCCGCCGTTCCTAAACTCATTTTCGCCACTTTATCCAAATCAACGCTCAATAACAACACAAATAAACAAATAAAACAACACTAAAGCACACCACTACAGTTCAGCATTCCATCATACCAATCACAAAACTAAAAACCCAGATCCCAAAACACATAATAAACCATAAAATCACCAAAAACCCATTGAGGCATTTCATCAAACACCTTACCTACACACTCAAAAAACCACAATACTCAACCAAATCAAAAACCCATAAAAACCCAGATCACAAATCACCTAACAAACCATAAAATCACAAAATTTCAGTTACCCAACTAACTTAACTAATTTAACTAAATTATCTTTATTTTACCTAGCCTTACCATTTGATTAGATGCAAGATCATATGAGTGTGTGTTTTTTGAGTGTGTGTGAATTTTTATGGCGGCGGGTATGGATATTGGGGAAATGAGGGTTTTTTGGGGGGATTAATAATAAGTGGATGATGACACGTGTCGGTTGATTTAATGTAAGGGTAAAGGGAGAGATGAGGTGATTGTGACTGGTTACTGGGTGTTGGGGTTAAGGGAACAGTAAAAGTGTAAATTTTGGGGGTTTTACATTTATCGGAGATGATTTGTGGGGCAGGGGAATTTGGTGAATCTTCGTTTTGACTGACTTGTTTCTTGACATTTTAAGGTTACGAGTTTATCAATAAAAGTAAAAGCATTCGCAGTGTTTTTACCCGGGAGGGTGATACGCTCATAGCATATAACTATAGTAGTTTATTATGTTCAGGATAAGTGTTGAGTCATATTAAAAAATGTCAAAAGTTTATATTTATCTTGTAGTTAGACGTGTGTAAATCGGTTAACCAGTTTCAGTTCGATTTCAGTCAACAGGAACCAGTTTCAGTCAACAAACCAGTCGAAACTGGTTTGGACCAAACCCAGTTCGGGTTGGAACCGGTTCATTACCGGTTAAAGTTCGAACCGGTCCAACCGGTTCATTACCGGTTAACCTGTAAAACCGGTTTGGACCTGTTTGTGTTTTTTTCGGGGTTTTATACGCAATAAACTGAATAAACTTCAACTTAACTTTTATTTAATAAAAAACCTAATACATCAGAAATGAAATACATCGGAAAGGAAATACAACATAAGATATCGGAATTGAAATTGGAAATACAACATAATAATCGACAATTAGTAATCATCGTCATACTTCGTCATATCGTAATCAACCTCTTCTCCTCCCGAACCCGAACCAGACATAGTGCCTTCGCTGCTAGCAACATCTAGTGCAATTTCTTCTTCGGATAGTGGAATGGCTTCATTTTGTTGCACCTCGGCATCCAAAATCTCTTCTTCAAAGTCTGTGGGGTTTTCAAGACTGGATTTGCCTTGTTTATGCTCTTGAGCGTCTAGGTGATCCTTTAAACACATACACATCTCTAGAGATGTCGGAGTGAGTCTTGTTCTTCAGAAGCTACCCAAGTAGCTTGTACACTTATTATATCCATGGCCATGCGGGATAGAACGGGAAATATTGATTCCTTTGCTTTCCAAAAACCCAAGAGATCAAAAGCTGCAAACTCATTGTTTTCAAGATGTGTGACAAAATCCGAATGGACATACCACTCATATTCGGAGAATAATGAAGGATCACTTCTTGCCTTTTTGTTTGTATGTTCTTTCAACCGGTATAGCAAACGGCTCATTTGATTCCCGCCACTCGCCCTCGATGAAGAAGCCCCACTACTTGATTAAGTTGTTGTTGGGTTACCATATTTTGCATAATAAATATTATACAAACCTTCCAAAGAGTCGGTGAACCATTTTTTGCCTTACTTGCATGACCATCGTCAAAAAACTCCAAATCCGTACTTATCGACTCGATGAGTAACTCTACCCCGTGTACATTAAAACATGGGTTTAAAGCGGCCGCACAAGTAATTATCGGTGGCATATTTTGAAAATACTTCTTAAGTTTTTGCTTCATTGGTTTAACCATACTTGTAAATATACCCCCCCCCCCCTCTCAAGTTCATATTCTCTTAATTTGTTACTCGTGAAGAAAATTTGTTGAAGTACTAATGGATATGTTGGGTAGTAAACTCCCGATAAAATTTTCATGGCATTGTTAAACACTTTAAGTAATTGGGTTAAACTTTCAATAGTAACCCAATTCTTAGCCGGAAAATGATTACACTTACCCTTACTGGCCAAAATGTCATGAAAATACATCAAAGTAGATCTTTGTTTTAAACCACATTAGAACATATGATAAGTGGAGTTTCATCTTGTCGGAACGTCCCACTTAGGTGATAAACAAGGTTTCCCCGCTTCTACACAGATTTTAATATAGCGTTGATGGTTTCTACCACCCGATTTAAATACATCTTTTAACATTGTTTTAAAAGACTCTTTGATTGCATTAATCGCGGGCACCGCTAAACCATCTTGCACAACCAAGTTAATGATGTGTGCAACACAACGACTATGATAAAACCTACCATTCATTGGTGGTTCGTATTTTAATTTTAGTTTACCAATTGCTGATGTGTTGTTTCTAGCATTATCTAATGTAATTAACATAATTTTATCTTCCAAGTTAAAATTCACAAACACTTTTCTCAACATTCTAGCTAAAGCACCACCCGTGTGAGGAATCGAAAAGTCTTCGAATGCAATGACCCGCTTCATCATTTGCCAAGTATCGGGTTCAATCTAATGTGCTGTAACACATATGTAAGAACCGGGCAGCCCATGAGAAGCGGACCAAACATTCGTTGTTAGGTTGACATTAGTATTTAAGTTAAGAAAACCATCAATTATTGCTTGTTTAGCCGCTACCCATAATTTCATTGCATTACGTTTAAGAGTAGTGCGACTTACATGATTGTATTTTGGTTGCAGATGGTTCTGAAACACCCTCGTTGTTTGCTCGTCGTGAAAGTGGTTGAATGGTAACCCTTGTTGAATCACCAAACCCGCGAATTGTTCACGAAGAACATCTGAATTATACACAAAAAGACTCCCATCTTGAGACATAGACGATTGCCCCGCTTTCGAAACCGTCTTTAATGCCTCACAAGGCGGATGCGAGGTATGATGCTTCAACGTCAAGTTGGAAATTTGCGAAAAGAAATAAAAGCAATGCTTACATTAAGCTTTAGTCGTGTTGTCTAACATTTGGCAAAGGGTGTAGTCTTTCCAAATCTGGGGGTTTCGGCTAGTTGGTATGATTTTAACAACCGATGGTGCACTTGAAGAACCAACACCGGTGGTAGTTGAACTAGATTGAGTTGCCATTACTTATTGAAAGAAATTCGGTTTTACTTTGGAAAGTTTTTTTTTCTTAGGATTGTAAGTTGTAATAAGTTGTAAGTTATAAGTTGTGATTGAATCCTTAACACAACCCTCAATTTATAATCAAATAAAAGGGCAAAATAACAAACACTACACCGAAAAAGTTAAAAAAACGCTCCTTCACGTGTCCCCCTACGTTCTAAAAGCAATATTCGAATTTAAAAAAAATGCCAAAACCGGTTAGGGGAACCAGTTCGATAAACCGGTCCACGAACTGGCTAAACCATGGAAACCCTAAACCGGTCTCAAACCGCCGGTTTGGCCAAGAACCAAACCGGTTTCCGGTCAAACCCGGGTTTGCCTACCACGTACTGGCTAAACCATGGAACCCGAAAGCCGAATCCCAACCGCAGGTTGGCCGATGAACAAACCGGTTTGATCGGTTCGGTTTTAGGTTTCTGGACCGGCTTGGCTTGTGGAACCGGTTTTTTTACCCATGTCTACTTGTAGTCAAGTCAACAGTCATAATAGCTCATTTAGCTATTAGGAGTTTACTTTACCTTTGTCTTATAAATACTTTTTTTACTCTTTTAGTTTATTATCAATCAATTAAGTTAAAAGATCAAAACAATTCTTTTCTTCTCTCTATTTTCTTAATGAGCTCGCACACGCTTGAAGTGATGCTACTATCCGATACAACCCCTAACAAGGTCGTATCAATTGATGATTTCCTTGAGAGCTCTCGTTGGGAGGGTTTTCGATTTAGGCTTCCAAAGAAAAAATTATTGTTCATCAGAGTACAGTTCACACGTACAGTTCATCAAATATATATATTATTATTCGAGTTACTGTTCATGGCATCGAACAGCAGCGATCGGGAAGCGAAAGATGATCTAAGCTCTTGCAAATGGGTATGGTGGCCGAATACCAAAATGAGTTTGAGTTGCTTAGAAATCGAGTAACGGTGATATCTAAATCTTTACTTAAAACGATTTATATCTCCGGACTTAAAGTGGCGTTACAAATAGAACTGTTAAGGGTAAGGCCTACAACTTTAGTAGAAGCCTACTCCTTAGTGTAACATTTCTCATTTTGTGTCATTGTACGACTCTATTAATGATCACTAATTGTTTTAGTCCGATACGCGTTTACTTTTAATATTTACTTTTAGGCCAAATTGCGTAGACTAAAAATAATCAATTAATGTAAACGGTCATCAAATAAATTAAGATTTACACCAACCAAGTAAGAAATAATTATTTAGAAGATAATTACGTACTTTGCGTATTTTATTTTTTATCGGTCACGTAAAACGGTTTTACGTTTTTCAGCGATAAAAATACGTTTGGACACCCCAAAATACCTAGACTTACCAAGACTCAAACCAATACCCACTTATATAACCTTAACACAAAAAATTAAATTAATTTTGTGTCAAATGCCTCCTATGGCCGGACACATACATATACATACAGTTAGAAAGTCACCAAAGATCTTGCTAAAGATCCTAAAAGTACTAGTACCCGGTATCAACTGAGACTAATAAATACATGTCCCTAATTTGTCCTCTACAACTTATTACGCCCCAATGTTTAATACCCACTCTTCCTTGCCTTGATCCCCTAGGCCACGGTTAAGCCCTCACAAACACACAAATCCATAAGATTTGGCTAGCTAAGCAAATCTTGTACAAACACATCACCATTAAGAATTGTACTAAATGGTTTAGCAAGAAAACCATGTGTAGTTAACTAGAAAACCCAAATACCACTCCTAGCAACGTTCGTTTTTTTTTGGGTAAGACATAGGGGAGAAAACTGCAAACTTATTTGGCCTATAAATCCACACACATACTCTCACCATTCTACACTCTTACAACTCACATACACCCTAAACACTCTCAAACAATTACACCCATATTTATTTCTTATGTTCGAGCTTTAAACCGCAAACAAACACCTCCCTTGATCTCGTTCGAACCCACAAACACTTCTAGTTGTCATACACGTTTATAAAAAGGTTTACACGAGCTAGGGTTGGGTATCTACAAAGCTTTGAAGCTTAGGGTTTGGTTATTGATCGTGTTTTACACACGTGGGTCGCCGCATTGCTCGCATACACACGCGTTCAAGAAGCTAGGACCCTTGTAAGTGTCTTAGCCTACGTCATATTCAAGTTTCATGTTTGCTTCAGGTGTCTTAAGGCACGGTTATTATGCGTTAACAAACTAAACATGGCTCGTGCCTGGCATGACACAACCCATGTCCACGTCTTACAATATACAACATATATAGACTTGTGTGGTGAACCAAAAGGCCATAAGGCACGTAACAAAGATCTTATGTATAAGCATGAATGTTTAATCATGACATGCACACGTGAAATACTTAACCAAGAGGTTTGACAACTTGTTTGGAAACAGAAACACTTTCATGTCACGTATCATAATACTTAACAACTCGTTTTGCTCAATAAAGGATGTGTACACTATAGTATATGCGAACTAGGGTTGTTTGGGATATGTCGAAATAAGTTAGCGGGAGTTAGTACTGCTAGCAGTGGGTTAGAACTAAAGCTAGCAAAGTTAGATACTGGGCCCCGGAGCTTAAGGGTTAGTAACTTGCTAGGCAGGGTAGTACTGCTAGCAGGGTTAGTGTGTAGCTTTGCCTGAGCATAAGTTAATACTAGCCAAGCTTAATGGTTATTAACATGCTAGCAGGGTTAAGTACTGCTAGCAGAAGATAATACTGCCGAGGCTTTAATGAGTTAGTACTCTGCTACATAGTTAAGACTATCTTGCAGCCTATTTTTAATACTGCTTAGTAAGAGTTAATAATACTGTTTTTGGCATTCCTGAACTTGAGGGACTGTTTGAAACTCATAAGAACCAAAAATGTAATTTTTGTAAAATAGAGGGACTAAACGTATCAATATGGAAACTCAGGGGTGTAAACGGTAAATATTCTATTTTAAACTATAAGGACTGTTTTTGCCAATAATGAAAACCTAAGGGTATTTTATATAATTAAGTGATTTAAATAAACACTTATGGTATCGGACTAGTCGCGATATAATACGGATACTTATATAACTAAAGTCACGCGAATGATAAATAAGTGTATTTATTATTAATACTTAAACACCTTGTAAACTTAAGAGTATATAGTTGTACACCTTCCCAAGAGCAAACGAGGAAAACGAATACAATAAACGTGTACACCACCACACAAGTGATAATAATATATATAAACTAGAAATTGTTATAGTTTATACTTTGAGTCGTTAGCCTAAATATGTAGACTAAGACTTGACCATACTTACTTAGGTACTTGACGGTGTGATTCACTGCTTACTTGGATATTTATTATTATTCAGAGAACTACCTGCTAAGGTGAGTTCATAGCCCCATGCTTTACAATTATTTAAATGATTTACATCCTTGGGGTGAGAACATGCTTTGTTTTACAAACTGGACGCAAGTGTACATTTTATGCCATGATTACGTGTTTGCCTAAGTTACCATAACCCCTTTTATGTCCATGATCATGAACTGTTAATTGCATAGATGTGATTGGGAATTGCATTGTGCGGGCGCGAATGTTATGGATAGATCTATTAGGGATTGACAATCCCCGTTCGGGTGACTAGCTATCACTGGGAACGAACGCATACCATGTCGAATTTGGGATGTTGCAGGGTTAGCACATCATTCACGGACACCAGTTGGCAAATTATAATTGCATTCATATACGTCGAGCCTCGGTGTCATGAGCTTAGGAAACGTAATTACTTTTTATGATGTTTGCATCTGTTGCTTAATCATACACTTGGAAATCTTGCGGTCCTACCATCGATTTATACAAACCTATGAATTCACCAACTTTATGTTGACGTTTTAAGCATGTTTTTCAGGTCAATAAGGCACGAGGTGCGATGATACATTGGGAGTCAATAATTGAAGAGTCAACACTTAAGATTTGGGGTCTTATTACACTTTGGGGACAATTGTTATAAACCGAAATCTTTATCTATTTTGTTGAACCATTTAAAGCCATGAGCTTATGTAACAAACAAGTATTTTGTTAATCCAATGTATCTTTTTCAAACGACACGTTAGTGGTCGTTCTCTGATCTTGTGCTGTTGACCCAATAATGTAACGCCTTCGGATATTCAACATTCCGCTGCATACTCAGATTTGAGGGTGTTACAGATTGGTATCAGAGCCAAGGTTATAGAGAACCAGGTCAAAAAGTCTTTGTCTGGACTATAACCATTTTCAAAAACTGTTTTCACAAATGGGATTTGTGAGGGACATACATGCATTACTTGTTTACGTCTAGCGCATATATGCTTACATGACATGCATTTGCCTTAGCATTAGTAGGGTACTAAGTGCTTACCTGATTAATATACGTGTATAGTAATATGATATTACCGTTATAACAATGAGAGCTTTATTATTAAAGCCTTACAAACTATCACATCATCTTCTTATAAGATAAACTTTATATAAGTTTATTTTACTTTTGCAGTAACACATGTCTTCAGCAACGCGTGATGTTACCTACACTCATCCTACCACCGACCTCTGAGCCCGGCAGGGCTTTCTGGGAGCCGATGATGAGGAAGTATTCGGAAGGAGGCATACCCACGGGTCAATCGTACTAGGATACAACGACTCCCGCTTACATGCCAGTAGCCCCACCATCACCAGTATTTTATACTAGAACCCAGAAAATCCACAGACAAGACCGCCAATTCCTCAGGAAGAGTAGAGCGGACCAATGTTTTCATACAGGCATACACATACCCGTAACTACGTGCGCAGAGCCTATATATCCCGATACATACCATGGAGGATACCATGAGGCCCCGCTGAGTGAACAACCATTACCACCTGTTGAATTCACCTACTTAATCTGAGTCACCTGGATATAATACTGAGTCGCGCGTGGGCGAGCCCGGGGGGAGTGTAGGTATGCCTGTGAGGAGGATGAGGTGACAAACATTTGTGATTGAGACAGAGGATGGTCCGGATTTGACTATCCTATGGACGAGTGAGATATGGATATGATGATGAAGGCGATTCATCTAGGATGACGCCAGGGATAGATGAGGACGAGGAGGATGAGGGAGGACGAGGAGGAGGAGGAGATGAGCACTTAGCACCGGGCCGACTCTAACTACCGTCATACTGCGATGAGCCTGTTTTTCCCACCCCTGAGGGAACAGAGCCTGTTATTAGCCACCACCCTCCACGGACATTACTAATGTGGGGGCTAAGGATTACCATCCGACCCCAAGCTCCATAACCCTTCCACCAGAGACTAGAATTGAGATACTTCTGGCCATGACTACCCGCATCACAGACCACCAACGCCACCTATCTCACTATCACACCACCCTCTGCGGGGAGCCGCCTTGCTAGTCACGCTCCACCTGCACATTCCACCACCTTTTTACCCACCATGCAATCTGGGTGTTAAAACCCCAATCCATCCAGACACTCATGATAGCTTCCCACCCAGCTCTCATTGATGCAAGCACTGCCGAGCTGTTACCACCACCGTCCACAACCACACCACTACCCCCATGCTCTACACTATACCACGACCTGATTGATCGTAGGGATGATATTCCCGAGATCTAGCATCCTCCGAAAACCTCCCCGCAAGAGGTTGCATTTGTCCACTATATGCTCCAGATATGAGATCGGAGAGAGTTCCACTGCTAGACCTGCCAGAGGTCAAGGGATAGATTATGGGTTTGTCAGCACAGTAGATGCTGAAGAGAGGCGACAGGGGATTAGAGATGTTGGTTATGGGATTAGGGATACTTGGGTAGATCCGGCAGAGACAGTTCCAGAGATAGCACCTATGACCATGGGAGAGGTCAACACTAGGGTTGTAGAGCTTGCTGAGCTCCACGAGAGGGATACACAGGACCTGTATGCCCTACTAGAGGATGCTCAGGATAGTAGGTCTCGTATATCACAGCGAGTCGATATGGACTCGCAGCGGGTCGATTTACTTATGGGGGATAGGATGACTCTCCAGGAGACCGTATGGATGGTGGAGGAGGAGGCCTATGCTTCCCGCGAGGCTTGGGCTCGTTCGATAGGATTGAGCCAGGCGACTCATCAGGAGCTTCAGACCCATCGTGATCATGTGTATGCACATGAGACCTATCTACAGGCACACCAGACACAGCTACAGCTGCAGAGTACTCTCATTCAGACACAGCACCAGGTGCACGAGACTCGCTTTCATATGCAGCAGACTGAGTTAGCAGCACTTCGAGAGACTGATCGTAGGCGTCAGGACCAGATGGTAGAGGCTCTCCGAGTCATCAGAGACATGAGGCGAGAGATGAGCGACATGCAGACTGAGTTGTTGGCACTGCGAGAGCCGCAGGGGAGAGCTAGACAGCCAGGACCAGAGGCTAGGATTCCAGATCACCAGGAGGCTTCTGGGGATGCCGACAGTCACATCTAGTGTTCTATGTTATTGTATCTTGCTAGGTCATTGTACAGGCATGCTAAGTATTAGGGGTTTTCCCCGCTAGCATAGCCTTAGATCTTTTGTATTGTACTATGTGTATTCAGACGACTATTTCATGTAAAATTTTCAAAGTTATGAATGAAATGGATGTGTTACATTGTACTATATACCTCTCTTGTGTTGATTATCTCATCTATATATTATTATATTCTGTCATATAACCTCATGTTTTGTCTTTTGTGATCTAGACAAATCATGGCACCTACAACCAGAAGAGGACCAAACACTCCAGTCAACGACACCAACCCAAACAACATGACCCCCGAATCCGCCCCCGAATCCCAGTCAAGCAATGATCGAGCCAAGCTCTCTTAGCGAAACTCCACCAATAGGGATGGAAAGTCCACAGTTCGCACGGAGATAACCGAAAGGAACTTGCAAACTGCGCGTCCCTTATTTTGAACGCTGATATTATAAGTGTCCTACCTTTGAATTCAAATGGGAAATGGGGCTGAAGGCGATAGTTGGTTTAATAACTCGATTGATTGAAAAGATGAAGTCAGTCTCAATATCAGTGGTTGTGCCATTGGAGAATCAAGTTAAGTTTGCCACCTCACTAAGTTAGGTGGCTGCTACTTTTTGACTTGGTGGAATGGTCAGATAAGAACCTAGGTCCAAAGGCTATAAATGCCCATGAACTTGGGAATACGCAGAAAAAGATGACGGACAAGATATCCGCAGGTGAAATCAGAAAACTGGAAATCGAAGCTGTGGAACCAACAATCAAGGAAGAACGACGTACCAAGCGAACACTGAACGTTTCCAAGAGTTACCCTAATATGTACCAAGTGTTGTTTGCTCAATGAAACTGAGAAGATTGACAAGTACCTTCAGTGACTTCCCTGACAACATTTTATGGGAAACGTCAAAGCTAAGCGCAAAACCCAAGACATTTGGATGAGATTATTGAGTTGGCCAATTACTTTTTTTTGATGGACCGAAACTCCTCGACCTATGCTGAAATGCAATCTAAAAAACCCAACAAAAGGAAGGCTGATGATTCATCCAGAAACAAACCCATGGACAAACCAACAGCAAAACCCTTCAAAAGGGCAGAATGTCCCGCCAATGTCTACAACATGGGACAGGCGCAAGAACGCCATATGGGGCTCCCTGCCGTCAAGAGTGGCAACAAGTGCCATCTCCACACAATGTCCCGTCACCCAGAAGGTGCCAACAAGCAACAAGATAGGCACTTTGCAGCGGCGATTGCAGGAGTACTGGTTAACAGACAAATTGTTGCAACACTCATAAGGCAATGGGGCAACTCCCAAAAGGAAATAGTTGTTTTAGTTGTGGAGGCACCATGACAACTAAAAGAGATTGTCCAAAACTGAAGAATAAAAATGGAGGAAATGGGAATGCACAAGGATGGGTTTATGCAGTTGGGAATGCAGAGAAGAGGGGAAATACACCAGGAAACCCTGATACGAATGTCGTCACAGGTACGTTCCTCTTAAATAACCACTATGCATCTATCTTATTCTACACTGGTGCCGATAGAAGTTTTATATCCACTGCATTTAGTTCCTTGGATAAACAATCGCCCAGACTAATTCATGGAAAATTGTTTGATGTCGAGTTAGCGTGATGAAAGTAGTAGATAGACCACCATTATAACGAAGGTTTGCAACCGTTAAATTCTAGTCCATCCGTTCATACTAGAATATAATGCCTTTAGAATTAGGTATGTTTCGATGTCATTATCGTATGTCTGGTTAAGAAGATGTCATGGCTGCGATAGTTGCGATGAGAAACCGTTCAAGTTCCCTACGGGAATGAAACTTTGGACTTTATCGTGGTAACGAAAGTAAGCGACTGGGAGAGAATCCCGATATGACCATGTTATCTCAATTCAAAAGCTAAAGAGTACATGGCCAAGGTATGCCAGCGTCCTTTTTAGCACAGATATCCCCACCAAGAAGAGGAGGACAAGTCGGAAAGGAAACAGATAGAGGGATGTACCAATTGTCCGGAGATTTTCCAAAGGTGTTACCCGAGGACTGCAGGTTCCCTTTCCTCCAGCTCGAACCGATGGATTTCAAATCGACTTAATTCCAAGAGCCCTCCGTATCTCGAGCACCATATCGTTTGGCCCCAACCGAAATGAAGGAATTTGTCCGAACAATTACAAAGAGCTACTGATAAAAGGTTTTATAAGACCTAGGTTCCTCACCTTGGGGAGCCCGGTCTTATTTTCAAAAAGAAGGACGGTTCATTCAGGATGTGCATCGTCTGACCGCGAGTTAAACAATCTGACACAGTAAAGAATCAGTTTTCCCCGTCCCGAGGATCGACGATTTGTTTGATACAACTTCAATGATCCAGTATTTATTCGAAGATGATTTGAGATCCAGGATTCCACCACTTAGAGTACGATAACAAGGACGTCCGAAGACGTCATTCCGACATCGGTATGGCAATAACGATGTAGCAGGTTATTGCCATTCCGGGACTGACAAACGCACCTGGGTATTCATGGACCTCATAAACCGAGGTGCAAACCTACCTGGATATGTTCTAAAGATCTCTTCATCGATGATATACTTATTTATTCAAAAGACGAAAGAGAGCACGAAGAACACCTTAAAGCAATTTTGGAATTGCTTAAGAAGGAGAAGTTGTACGCAAAGTTTTCAAAATGTGAATTTTGGATTCCGAAGGTACAATTCCTCGGACATGTCATTGATAGTGAGGTAATAAGCATTGTGGACCCCGGCAAGATAGAGTCTATCAAGGATTGGCATCTCCAAACACCAACGATACCCCAATTTTTATTCTTGCGGGTTATTATCGAAGGTTCATAAAAGGATTTTCGAAGATTGCTAAGTCGATGACGAAACTTACTTAGAAAGGAATCAAGTTTGATTGGGGAGAAAAGGAAGAGAACGCCTTCCAGTTGATAAAGCAGAAGTTGTGCAGTGCCCCAATTCTGGCTTTACCTGAAGGGAGCGAAGGACTTTTTTTGGTATACTGTGATGGCGTCCACACTACTCACACAAAGCTTAGGTGCGGTTTAAGCAGAGAGAGAAGGTGATTGCCTATGTCACTCGACAGTTAAAAGTTCACGAGATGGTAGAACTGACACACTCACGATCTGGAACTTGATCCGGTAGTGTTTGCCCTAAAGATATGGGAGACACCGTATCTATAGCGGAACCGGATGCACCGTATTCACCGAACATAAAAGCCAACAACACATTCTCGATCTAGAAGGAATCTTATACATGAGGCAACTTCGTTGGCGTAGAATTTACTGAGTGACCGCCTAATATTGTGATATTCGATATCCATCCAGGGAAAGCAAACGTAGTGGCCGATTCACTTAGGCCGTAAAAAAACACCGGATTAAAGCCATTGTGGGTTTCGAGCCTTAGTTATGACAATTGGTTTGGATCTCCCAAACGAATATTAGAAAGCTCAGATCGATGCCCAGAGACCAGAAAAACACGTGAATGAAGATGTAGGGCGGTATGACCCGAAGGATATAGCCAGGAAGACTGGATACCGCGTGCCGATGGGACACTATGCTTACACAGCAGGGAGTTGGATACCTTGCAAGGAGACTTTAATATCCGTGATAATGCATCGAATCTCACAAGTCGAAAATAGTCTAGTCCATCCCCGGTTTTTCCGAAAAGATGTACTCAAGATGTAAGAAATTAAATGGGTGGCTCAAACATAGAAGGCTGATATCGCCACGATATGTTAGAAATGCCCTGACAGTGCAAGGGAATCAAGGCCGAACATCAAAGCCATCCTCGGACTGCTAGAACAACCAGAAATACCCGAGTGTGGAATGTGATAAATGTCACGAAGGATTTTAATCACCAACTTCTAGTTCGTCACAAGGTTTTCGACACCATTTGGGTAATTGTGGATTCGACTTACAAAATCTTCTGCTCACTTCTTGCCATAAGGGAGAATGATTCCATGGACAAGTCCGGGGGGGTTGGGCAAAATTGGTACCTAACAGATAGTGAGCAAGGACACGGAATACCTTCCTTAAATTAACTTTGGATCGTGAATTGTGAAGAATTTCACTTCAAATTTCTGGAGATCATTTCAAAAAGGGGGCATTGGTACAAATATTATATGAGCAACTGCGTATCAATCCCATAAACTGATGGGGCCAAAAGCGAGAGAACCATTCAAGACCTCTCGAGGACATGCCTAGCGTGCTTGCGTGACCGACTTTGGCAAAGGCTTGGGTTAAAGCAATTTTCCATTGCCGTAGGTTTTCATACAACCCCCAAAACCAGTTATCACGCTAGCATAAGGGCCCGCCCTTATGAGGCACTGTAAATTGGTCCCAAAAATGTCCGATCACACATGTCTTGTTCCGGATGTTGGGGGAAGCCAACTGACTGGGCCCGGATTAATCAAGAAACAAAACGGAAAAGATCACCTGAATCCAAGCAAAAGGATGCAAGCAGCACAGGATCGACAAAAGAGCTACGCCTATCATAAACGAAAGCCGATGGAGTTTTTTTCGATATTGGGGACATAGTTATGCTCAAGGTCCTCAACTTTAGAAAGGGAGTCGTACGGTTCGGTAAATCGGGCAAGCTGAACCCAGATATGGTCGACCTTCAAGGTGTTTAGCAAAAGTTGGGGAAAAGGATGGCCTACAGGCGGGAAACTTTCCCCCCTCAAGAGTTAGTTAGCAGGTTCACCATACTTACCATGTGTTCCCTAACTGAAGAAATGTACGATGACGAACCAATTAGTCAGCCGTTAGAAGGAATTCTATTTTGACGAATGTAAGCTCCAGTTTGTTGAAGAGCTTTGAAAAAACATGGAACGATAAGAAATCAAACGATTGAAGCGAAGCCTAATACCATTGGATAAGGTTTCGCTGGAACTCTAGGCCGGGCCATGGAGTTTAACCTGGAACGTAAAGAATTCGTTCAAACAAAACTACCCATCAACTTCCACCATACCCGGGCTCGTCATCTGACTACAACGTCGTAAAAGAGCTTTGCGGACAAAGGCTCTTTTAATTGGAGGAGACTGTAAACATTTCTCCATTTTGTGTCATTGGGTAAACCCTACTCTTTTAATGATCATAATTTTTTTAGTCGTCGATAACGCGTGTTACTTTTTATATTTACTTTTAGCCAAATTGCGTAGAACTAAAAAATAATCAATGAATGTAAACCGGTCATCAAATTAATTAAGATTTTACACCAACCCAGTAAGAAAATAATTATTTAGAACTAATTTATTGTCTTTGCCTGTATTTATATTTTTTTATCGTCACGTAAAAAACGGGTTTACGTTTCGCGATAAAATCGTTTTTTTAGGAACGTACCCCCCGAAAATACCCTAGACTTACCAAGACTCAAACCAATATCCCACTTTTATAACCCTTAACACAAAAATTAATCAATTTTTTGTGTCAAATGCCCTTCCCTATGGTCGGGACACATACATATACATACTTTAGAAAAAAGGTCCACCAATAGACTTGCTAAATGGAACCCTAAAATAAACTATTACCTCAACTAACTAATAAATACTTTGTCTCCTAATTGTCCTCTACAAACTTTAAGTAAAACCCAATGTTTTAATACCCAACACTCTTTCCTTGCCCTTGTGATCCCCTAGCCACGGTTAAGCCCTCACAAACACACAAATCTATAAGATTTGGCTAGCCTTAAGCAAAAATCTTGTACAAAACATCATCAACCATTAAAAAATGTACTAAAGGTTTTGTAGCAAGAAAAACCATGTTTTAGTTAACTAAAACCAAAATACCACTACCTTAGGTCACGTTTCGGTTTTTTGTTTTGGGTAACCAGGGGAGTGGTAAACTAGCAAAAACTGCCCTTATAAAACACACATACTCTCCAAAACCATTCCTAACACTCTTAACAACTCACATACACCCTAAACACTCTCAAACAATAACAAACCCATATTTTATTTTTCTATATGTTTCGAGCGTTTAAAAAAACCGCAAACAAACACCCTCCCTTTGATCTCGTTCGAAAACCCACAAACACTTCTAGTTGTCATAAACACGTTTATAAAAAGTGTTTAAACACGAGCCTAGGGTTTGGTTATTCTACAAATGCTTTGAAGCTTATGTTTTTGGGTTTTATTGAACGTGTTATTACACACGTGGGTCGCCGCATTTGCCGCTATACACACGTCGATTCAAGAAGCTAGGAACCCTTGTGTAAGTGGTCCTTAGCCTACGTCCATATTTTTATCAAGTTTCATGTTTTCTTTTCAGGTGTCTGAAGGCACGGTTATTATTGCGTTAACAAACTAAACATGGCTCGTGCCCCTTGGCCTGGCATGACACACCCATGTCCAAACGTCTTTTTACAATATACTACATATAATAGACTTGTGATGGTGAACCAAGAAGGGCCATAAGGGCACTAAACAAGATCTTTTGTATAAGCAAATGAAATGTTTAATCATGGACATGCATACGTGAGAATCCTTTAAACCAAGAGTTTGGAACCCAACTTGTTTTGGAAAACATAAAACACTTTTTCATGTCCCACGTAGCAATAATAACGAACAACGCGTATTTGTTGCCTTTTAATAAAGGATGTGTACACTATAGTTATAAGCCGAAAACCTTAGGGTTTGTTTGGGATATGTCGAAAATAAGTATCGGGAGGTTAGTAACTGCTAGCAGGGTTAGTACTCTGCTAGCATGAAAGTTAAAAACTTCCCAGTTTAAGGGTTTAGTACTTGCTACAGGTTATTAACTGCAATCAGGGTTTTAAGGTAAGTAACTGCTAGCAGAAAGTTTTAATACCGCAGGCTTTAAGAGATAAGTAACTGCTTAGCATAAGTTAGTAACTGCTAGCCTTTTGTTAAACTAAACTGTTAATTTGAAATAATACGTATCTAGGCAATTCCTAAACTTGAGGGACTGTTTGAAACTCCATAAGAAAACCAAAAAAATTTTAATTTTTGTGAAATAAGAGGACTAAACCACAATAGGAAACTTTCCAAAGGGTTGTCAACGGTAAAATATTCTATTTTAAACGAAAAGGACTGTTTTTTTTTTTTTGCCAATACCAAACCTAAAAGGGGTATTTTATCTAATTAAAGTTGGGGATTTAATAAAACACTTATGGTACAGACAAATCGCTGATATCATGAAAGTATACTTATAATAACTTAAAAGTCCACCGCTAATGTTAAATAAGTGTATTTATAGATAAATACTTAAAACAACCTTGTAAACTAAAGAGTATATAAGGTTGTAACACCCTTTTCCCCAAGATCAAAACGAGAAAAACGAATACAATAAAACGGTTAACAAAACCACCACACAAGTGAAAAATAATGTATATAAACTAGAAATTGGTTAATAGTTTCTTCTATACGCTTTAGAGTCCTTAGCCCCCCCGAAAATTATGTAGAAACGAAGAACCTTACACCATAAAAACGTTTTAACTTAGGGTACTTGTACGTTTGTGAGTTCACTGCTTTACTTGGATATTTATTATTATTCAGATAACTCTACCTGCTAAGGGTGAGGTTTTTCCATAGCCCCATTCCTTTTAAATACAATTATTTAATGATATTACATCCTTGGGTGAAAACATCTTTTGTTTTTAAAAACAGAACCAAGTGTACATTTTATCCATGAATTACCGTGTTTGCCTAAGTTTTCCATAACCCCTTTATGTCCATGAAAGAAAAACTGTTAATTGGATAGATTGAAAATTGGAATTGCCCATTGTGCGGGGGCGCGAATTTATGGATAGATCTATTTTAGGGAATTGGACAATCCACGTTCCGGGGTTGACTAGCCTATCACTGGGAAAAAGACGCTACCATGGTCGAATTTGGAATGTTGCAGGGTTAGCACATCATGTCACGGAACACCAGTTTGGCTAAAATTTAAATTTGCATTCATATACGTCCGAAGCCTCGGTGTCCATGATCTTAGAAACGTAAATTATTTTTTTATGGATGTTTTTTTGCATCTGAGGTGCTTAATCCATACACCTTTGAAATTCTTTGCGGTCCTACCATCGTTTATACAAACCCTATGAAATTCACCAACTTTATGTTACGTTTAAAGCATGTTTTTCAGTCCAATAAGGCACGAGGTGCGATGATACACTGGAGTCTCAATAATTGGAAAGAGTCCCACACATAAGATTTGGGCTCTTATACAACCTTGGGGACATTGGTTTTATAAACCCGAAATCTTATCTATTTTTGTATGGAACAATTTGAAGCCATGAGCTTATGTAACAAACAAGTTTATTGTTTTAATCCCGAATGTACTTTTTTCAAACGACACGTTAGTGGTCGTTCTCTGATCCTTGTGGCAGTATTTGACCACCAAGAATGTAAACGCCCTTTCGATATTCTCAACCAATTCCGCGCTGCATACTCAGATTTAGGGTGTTTAACACTTAGACCCTATTAATCAAACCGAAGCCCATTTTGATGGATGACGGCCCACCACAACCATGCAAACCAAAATGACCTCAAAAGGGATACAAGTGCAAACAGGTCGTTGAGAAAAACCAACTTTCCCATAAGTTCTCACAAGGAGGAAGGAAACATATCTATACGAGTCCCAGAACATAGTGGTGGCAGAAATACTGGGAAATAAAAACCATATCCATGAATTTTATGAGAACCTAGCAATGATGCTCTAGGATCAACAAGGGAAATTGAATGAGGATATGGTGTTTTTTATAACAGCCCCAAAAAATGTCAAAACATGTCCCGATAAGATGGACACATCAGAAAAGATAAGTAAGGGATCGAAAACAACATAAACAGTTATGAAGATGTGAAATATAGTGTAGAAATACAAAACTAGTGACCATGAAAGGTTTGTGATGAATTGGTGTGGCAAAAGCCCCAAAAACGTACAAAAGCACAAAACACAAAAATATGTTTTGTGGTCAAAGTGCGATGTGGGAAAAAAAAGGCCATATACATTGGTCCTTGACTTAGGGTTAGTTTTGTACTTTTCCTAAAACATCAATCCCAACCAATCACAACCATAATCTTAGCATTGGATTATTCCGGGGTCCCAAGTTATATTTTTTGAAGATTTCAATTTAAAGAAAAAGTTCATCATTTAAGTGACTACAAACCATGCGAAATTAGAACCTTAATGTAGACCTTATTCTCACCATATCGTCTCTTTAGGAAAGGATTTCAAACTAATTGTAGTCTAAACCGGGTTTTACTTTATATAAATAAGACATTAATTTATTTGTCACAAATAATAATAATAAAATCTGTAGAGGATTTAGGAATAAGGGAGCAGAAAGTAGCAATGCCTTCACAATTAGCATTTATGAGTAGTGTTAGCATCTTAACTTGTATTTAACAATGATTTCGTTTTTAAGCTTGGTTTGGGGCAGGTGAAAAATCAAGGACGATGAATTTATCCTTTTAGTGTTTCTTGTTCCGTGAAGTTATGATAAGTACGAATGATAATAAATGCATAAAAATGGTTAAACGGGGAGCTTTTCAAAACTAGTGATTTCTTAATCTCTTTAGATGAGCATTTTGCTACTTTTCAAGGTGATTAGTCTAAAAGGGTTGAAATTTTTGGTTTTCTAAGTGTGTTTGTAACATTGCATGAGGAAATGACAATAGCTTAGTATGGGAGATTTTGGTATGTGATTAAATACACATACCTTTTACCTAAATAAACGAGCTAAAAAGACCAATAATGACCAATAAATATAGAAAAATGCATTGTATTTGTTTGTATTGTGAATTGTGTCTTGCAGGTAACGGATATTGCACAAAAGGACGAAAAGCGAAGCAAAAAGAACAAAACCGGGCACGAGATTGGAAAGATTGCAAGAAAACCAAAGCCGAAGGCGTATTCACCCTTAATGGACCAACCCGTACCCATTTTATTAGGCGGGGTCAACCCATTAAGGGTTATACTTACAAACCCTTAAACTAAAATTCATGTACAAAACTAAAATCCAACCCACAATCCATTTTAATCCATAAAACCCATTTTGTCCCAATACACAATTCCTATCCCAAGTCAAATGACCCGATCCCAAATCAATCTTTAATAAACCCCAGGTTCAAACATACAGTCAAAATGTTGTTACTATATATCTTGTTCCTCCCTCTCTTTTACACAAGGCACACACACTCGCAGGGTAAAATATTCACAACACTCACCCACACACACACACCCCTCCCTTCTAGAACCCCCTGACACCCTCTGACACACTCTAATACACGGTGGCAATCCCAAGAATTATGATTGGTTGATGTGACGTGGTGATCAAATTAAGGGCTCAGATTGATTAGAAGAATGAGGCGGTTTGATTGGATGGCTTAGATTGAAGATAGAAGGCTCCTCATTCCCTCCTCACAGAGAAAACACACCCCAAGCCCATGGCTCATCTATAAATAGGACTAGTATCTCTTTGTAAAAGGGGCATCTAGGAGTAGGGTAATTTAGAGTAGTGTAGAACAGCTTATTTTAATTTTATTGTCTTTCAATTAATTGTATTTCCTTTTTATAAGCATTGTAACTCAGTTTGTTTAATAAAATTTAAGTTTCATTTAAATTCGTGTTATTTACCTTGCAATTTACTTTTATGCTTTAAAATGATTAAATAAGCTGTTAATAAGCTCATATCAGTCTCAAATACTTATATAAAGTTCAAATAAGCTTGTATAAGCTGTTTGATCATCTGGTTTAGTGAATTATACCTTGACTTATATGGAAATGGGATTTAAGCGTTTGGATGATAAGCTAGACATGGATGAGCTTATTGGACTTTACCAGCTTATCATTAGATAAGCTGGAGCTATAGATAAGCTCTCTAAGAGCATTTAAGTCCCTATTTAGCTGGGACAAAGGTACACCAACTCTTTACTTTTATTGCAACTTAATTACTTTTCTGCTTATTTCTGCTTAATTTGTGCTTATCTTTGCTTATTGTTAGCTTAATTTGCTTAACACTTGCTTATTTAGTCTTATAATGGTAGATCTAATAGTTCAGTAGCTTAATTTCTGGTTTCATTGTTATTTGATTATGTTAGTCTAAAATCTGTTCAAAACAATCAATAAGCTCAGCTTATTAGTTAAGAGCTTATTAGTTTAAAATTTTTGTTCAAAAGCTTTCTAAATAACCTAAGCTTTATCTGTTTTCAAAAACTTGTGAGTTTTAAAGGTTTAAATCAGTTTAAAATAGGTTTCTAAAGTTTAAAGGTGTGTTTGGCACAAGCAGCACTAACATAAGTTAGTGCTGCCTAAGTCACTCTTGACCTTTAAGTTAACTTTGACAAGCTCAAAACTAGTATTAAAGTCAGTTTTCATAAGTTGTAAAAGTTTGAATCTCTAGTTTAAGGATTAGTATATTCAAGTTTTGAATATGTGGTTTCTTAAGATTAATAGCTTAGCTTACTTGATTGAATCTTCATAAGAGGCTATTTGGTGTTGATTTTATTATTGTTTAAAGTTACTTATGTAGTAGTATAGATTTGGTAAGTATGCAATTGTATTTTGTGTTTAAGTCAAAATCTGTCATAAGAGTCTTTCTAAAATTTTCAAATTAAGCCAGTTTTTGTTAGCAAAATTAGGTTAGATAAAATAAGTTTTAAGGTCTGATTTAGATTTTATAAACTCTTTGGACAACAAGCTTAATCTGTTTTGAGCTTTTGAGTCTTTTCAACAACTTTAACTTGCTTAAACTTAAGGCTGAAAAAGCCATTTTGTCTTTTCTTAAACTTAAAAAAAATCCAAAAAAATAGTTAAACTGCCTAGACAGCTTTTATAACATTCCGTAATTTTCATCAATGTAATTATCCATCTATTAAATTAGATGCACTATACTATCCATCTATTATATATATACCACCTTTTACAGGGAATTTTTTTGCTTTATCTCATTATGTAATGTAACTTGCATCTCTAAAGTAAACGAGCTCACGCAACCTTTATCAATGCTATCTATATCTATGTTTTCATCATGTAAACCTCTTAATATGTCAATTCAATATCTTAATATCATTTTTACCAAGTACATTATCCATTTAACGTACTTTTCAAAGCATTATCTCAAAACAAGCATTAAACGTTAACGTTTACATCAAAACCCTAAGTGTATGTAATGTATACATATAAAATGAATGTACAAACCTTTAAAGCATGTGTACAAGTATTAATACACAATATTTGAATCATACTTTCCCTCTAAATCAATGTACAAGTCCTTAAAAGCTCAAGGTACAAGTTATTAAGCACACATTTAAATAAGCTCATTTTACCACCGTTTTCATTCTCGATTTCGTACCACCTCTTTAGTACAAGATACATTACTCAATACATGACTCCTAAACCCTAATCCATGTTTTAAAACCCTAAACCCTAAATGAAACCCTAAAAACCCTAATTTCATTTTAAAACCCTAAACCTTCAAACCAAACCCTAAAACTTAATCCTAAGCCCTAATCTCTAATCCTAAACACTAAACCTTAATCCTAACACTAATTCTAAACCTTAATCTATCCTAAACCCTAACCCTAACTAGAAATTAAAACCCTAAACCTTAACCCGAAATAAAATGAACCCGACACCTTTTTCTTCCATTTTTACCCATTTTTACTCCTAAGCAAGCAACCAAACACCTCAAGCACCTCTATGACATCACCAAGCAAGCAACCAAGTAGCTTACAAGTAGCTTGATCACCTCCTTGTCCTCCTTTTCTAGCCGTGGCCTCCATAGCACCATTCCAACACTTCATGGCTAGTTCTAGCTTTCCATACTCATCATACTAGCTTACATGAATCACCTTAACTAGCCTTGACACTTATCAATCCCTTAGATAACAAGAAAACTTAAGAATTGAGGATTTTGAGCCTATATATAGCCGAACCAAGCATACCATTCAAATCATCCCCCACAACTCCTCTCTTACCCACAAATGGAATTCTAACTCTTCCATAGCAGTAATAGAAGATCAAGAGAAGTCCCTAAGCTCAGAATAGAAGCCAAGAAGCAAGAAAAATGAAGCCTTGAAGTCGTTACTAGGCGTACGAACCCAAAAACCCCTTTTCGACCCATTCTAGCTCAAGTAAGCCTAAGATCTTGTTCAATAAACTTATAATCTGTATATGAATATTCATAATACTCTTAAGATCATGCATGAACTCTTGTTTGAAGCCTTGAATCCTCAAACCCATGTGTTTGTAATTAAAACCCTAAAAACGACCCGTTTTGATTTTCTAGCTAACGAATCCTTTTTCTAAACTTTCGTTATGTTAAAACATCTTATTTTAGCTTATACTAATAAGCTATAACCTGCAAATATCATTTGGAATCATAAAATAAGCTTGCATGATTTTTGGACTTGTTTGGTAAAAGTTTTCATGCATAGGGGTATATATCGTAACTTTCTGAAATTTATAACTAAAGGGGCTAAAAATGTCATTTTCTTAAAGTTATAACTATAAGGACCTATTTTGCCAAGTTTCAAAGTTAAAGGTTTAAATTATATATACTTTATATATAAAGGACTAAACTTGTAAAAGTTTATAAACCAGGGGTATATACATTTTGCAAACTGTATAAAATATTAAAATTTTATATAAAATAATAAAAAATATATATAAATTAATTCTATCATTTGAATAAACTTAAAACAAAAATGTATCCACATTACTAGGGGAGCTTTCATGTGAAGGGTTTCCATCGGTATACTTTTTGACAGTTTTTGAGCTGGATTTACGATTTAAAGTGTCCTGGCTCCTCAAACGTTTACTACATGACCTCTGAATTATGATGGCCCGAACAGTGATATGATATTTCCATAATAAATCCAATCAAAATATATTCATTAGACATAAAAACAGTAATCCAATCAAACTAAGACTTGATAAATTACCCAGTTGTGTGACGAAGCCGTTACTTCATTTCATATACTTTTGCATCAATCATATTTCCTGTACTGTACATTAGAGTTCATAGTCCTCGCATTCACCTTTTTGTTCATAAACCCTCGTGAGGGATACATGATATAAACCATGTAATTGCAAGAATTTATCCTTATGTTATCCTGATACCTTATTGCCTAAGACCCTACTACATACTCGTTTATTTTATAACAATGTGATTACTTTTCAAAGACTTGGTGAGTTCGTAGCCTCGCATTTTAAATCTTTTGAATGTTTTATAAACCCGCGAGGGGGATACATGCTTGTTCACAAACTCTTTTACATACTCATTTATTTTATAACAATGTGATTACTTTTCTAAGACTTAGTAAGTTCATAACCACTCTTTCATAACCACACTTTTAAATCTCTTTGAATAATTCATAAACCCGTGAGGGGGATACATGCTATAAACTATGAATACAAGTGTTTTCTAAATGTATGCTATCTTGATATATTATTGCTTGTGATCTAAGTCCCTTTATGCTAAAAGACCCCACTATCATGGACCATTAATCACTTGCGAGTGAACGCGAATATTGTGGATAGGCCTATCGGGATTGACGAATCCCATTTGTGTTAGCCGGATAGGTAACCAAATGCACTATATTTGAAACTCATAGGTATATGGCAATTACCTACACCGGGGGACATTATCATTATTGATATATACACAAGTCAGTTTGTGTGCCATGAGCTTAGACGTAATAATATTGTTTTCCCTGATAATTTTATTCATTGCAATTATTACCATCATATTAACTTGTATTCAACCATTTCAAACACTTATGGGTATATAACAACGTAACCCACTTCTGAACTTGTACTCAAACTGTTTATCAAAAACCTATGAATTTCACTCAACCTTTGTGTTGACTTTTTAGGATGTTTATCTCAGGTAATTGAGCAACTTATGGCATGGAGTGGCACGGACTTGAAGATGGCTAAACTGTTATCATTTAAACTTTATGTTTTTAGATTTTGGGACCTGTCCTTTTGTAAAACTCTAATATATTATTGAATGATAACTAAATTTTCAAAAACATCTCTTTTGAGTCGTTTTCTATGATTATGACTGTTGTACTATGAAGTAATACCCCAGATTAGCTTTCGCTGCTATATGTTAAAAATGGGGGTGTTACAGATTGGTATCAAGAGCCACAGTTATAGTGAACAAGGTTAAAACCTTAACTATAACTATTTTTATTTTTCCATCCAATAAATTCCTCTGTGCCGCTACATCTTTTGGAATGGTATGTAAAGATACATAACTATTATACTATTATATAAATAACTTATATTATTTACCGCTGGGCTATTAACAGAACGATGTCTTCTCCTAACCATCCTACTTCCAATATTGAGGATGCCTTTTCCTCTAACTTTCTGAACTATATCCTGACTTCCCCGGACTATTTCCCAGCTTTACCGAGAAATACTTATTCTAGCTCTTCAAATAACTCATTTGGTGTAGTTTCAATAGCTTCACCAACTCTTTCACTTTTTCATGATAACCCCTATATGAAGGTCATGCAAGCATATGATACCATTAGTCCACCATAAGTTACTATTCCACCCCCAACTATTTTTCCTCCATCTCCAGTGTTATCACTATCACCAATGTTTAATTCTCGAGATTTCTTTCCTCCCAAAGAGATTCCACCTCCTAAAAACACTAAGACTCCTGTTAAATCACCCATTCCAATATCCCCATCTTCATCAGTAGGATCTTCATCACCAGTTAGGTCAACCACACCACCACCAGATTATCCCTTTGATGAATCTATCTTCGCAGAGTTAGATAACTCATTATGGATCATACCACGACCACTAGGAAGTAAACCAGTCCCCAAGGAATCTAATGAGTCCGATGCTTGTTTGAATGTTCATTTCTGGAAATCTTAAATTCCAAAAATTTTCCGTTATATCCTACAATGTAATACCAAAGGATGTGTATTACTTTGTTAGAACTTGTATCAAAATAAGAATCCATACAATATGTCAAATGATTTCAATACCACTATGTATAAAAATTTTGACAATGACTTGTGATATCATTCTTATTTCATGTTGTCTTATGTTGATAAAATGCCTCCCAAAAGGACGTCAACATCTGAAGCATCGGCCATGACTCAAGCTACCATTAAGAAACTAGTTGCTGACAGTGTCACCGCAGCTCTGGAAGCACAAACTGCAACAATGGCAAGTACTAGTAATCCCAACAGGAACACCGGTCCTACTAGAACTCATGTAGCAAAAACGGGAAACTACAAAGAGTTCATAAACTGTCAACCTTTCTACTTCAATGGTATGGAAGGAGCAGTTGGCCTCATTCGCTGGTTTGAACGAACAGAATCAGTATTCTCTCATAGCAAATGTGCCGAAGATAACAAAGTGACATTTGCTACTGGTACCCTGACTGATGATGCTTTGTCCTGGTGGAATGCATACGCCAAACCTATAGGAGTAGATCAAGCCAATCAAATCACCTAGACTGAGTTGAAAAGGCTCTTGACAAATAAGTATTATCCTCGAACTGAAGTCAAAAAGATGGAAGATGAACTTTACAATCTGACTGTAAAGGGAAATGATCTTAAATCTTACATTAGAAGATTCCAAGAATTAGCAATTTTATGCCCAAACATGGTACTGAATACCGAGAAACTCCTGGAAGCCTTCATCAGAGGGTTACCTAGAAGTATTGAAGGAAATGTTACAGCCTCGAAGTCTCAAACTTTAGAGGAAGCCATTAACATAGCCCAAAGGCAAATGGATCAGGTAACAAAACACACTCTGGTGCAAGTATCAAATGATCACAAACGAAAGTTCGATGATGAAAGAAACACCATCGACAACAACAACTACCCCAATGATCGCAACAACAATAACCACTCCAACAATCGCAACAACAACAACTACCAAGATAACCATAACAA
>BQNB010027761.1:0-57319 GCA_026074375.1 Tanacetum coccineum
TGTTTATAATTTAAAATTTTTCATTACTTTTTTATTCGTTTTTATATACATTTTTATACACGTTTTTATACACACGTTTTTATACACACATTTTTATATACACGTTTTTATACACACATTTTTATACACGTTATTATATACACATTTTTATACACATATATATGTGCACGTTTCTATACACATTTTTATACACACATTTTTTTACACATATTTTTATAAACGTTTTTATACACACATTTTTATACATGTTTTTATACACACATTATACACACATTTTTATGCATGTTTTATACACATATTTTTATACATGTTTCTATACACACATTTTTTACACGTTGTTTATACACACATTTTTATACAGGTTTTTATACACGTTTTTATACACACATTTTTATACACATTTTTATATATATTTTTATACACACATTTTTACACATATATTTTTATACACGCATTTTTATACTTATTATATATATTTTTTTTAAATCCCATTTTAAAGGGGATCACAACCCTCATCATTGATTTTAGTTAATTGGAAAATCAATGTTTTGCAAATAATAAGTAGGGTTATCTTACAATTTATACAACGTATTTAATTAAAAAGTTGGTGATATATCTTTTAGTATAAAAATATTTGTTTAAAGGTGATCAAATTATTTATTGTTTAAAGACATAATTGATTTATACTCTCACAAGATACATATAAAATAAAAATATATTCTTGCTGACAATTTCAATTACACGAGCAGTGACTGCTGAAACACGTCCAAGTATAAAGTTTCTTTCTCTTATGTATTAAACGAGTATAATGGCTGCGCACACTTCGTTGCAAATTTGAGCTATAAATTATAGGCAAAAGTTCAATATAGACCCTTTTTTTCCTCACACTCCATTTAATTTACATCTTATGGCTTAGATTATTTCAATTTATTTAAATAAAAAAAATAAAACGCAAAATAAGTCAAACAGGGGATATATGTGTCATTATACTCTCCCCACCAACTCAACTCCTCTCAACCGTTCTTCATTAACACACACACACCTACCATTTCTTCTTCATTAACACACACACACACACACCTAATCTCACTAACCCTAATTTTACCCCCCAAATCATATCAAAAATGGATATACGTGATAAATTAGTAGCGAGTAAGGGTAATTAAATCGAAGGTCGATTCATCATCTACTCAAGCTGACGATGAGGAGTATGGTAATTTTTTTTAATCACATGTGATTGTTTATTGCATAAGTAGTAGTATAAAAAATGATTGTTTGTTGAAGTAATTTTGATGTTGTTAATCAGTAGTTTTTGTTTTGTAGTATGTGTGTATTAGAAAATTACTGTTTATTTTATTGAATATGAGCAATTTTTGATGTTGATAATTAGTTAAAAGTAGTTAAAGTATATCAAGTTTTTTTGATGTTGATAAATTGGATTAAGTATATTAAGTATTTTTTATTAAAGGTAATCCTTATAGTATCCAAAACTTATTATTCGAAATAAGTTGGTGGGTACCCTGGTTTAGTATAATTCATAAAAGGATGCTAGGTTGGAAAGTGGTATGCATTTCTAAGAACATTTTGACATGCAGTTAATGGTATGGTTGATGTTGTTTGCTCGTGGGACTATCTCACTTATTGTAAATGCTTAATTTTGTTTTAAGGTTTTTGCAATATATTGAATTGATCATGTTATGTTTCTGTGGCTAGTATAGGTTACCAAGTTTGGAACTCGTAGAGTGGTTCAATATATCCAATGTACTAGCTTGATTTATTGAAGACATTTATTTCAAAATATGTTAAATAGAATTTTAAGAGGGATGGATGCTAAGCCATGTAAGATTGTCTACATCAATGGCGGATTTTGAACATTTATTTTGGGAGGGCCGAATTATTTTAAACATACCAAAATAAATAAGTGGACAATAACTTTTAGACGGAAAGAGTAATTTTTACACTACTTGTCACAACCTTTTGGGGGGGGGGACCCTCCCTTGCCCCTACTAAAATCCGCCATTGGTCTACATCATACCTCCCCCGTACCAGAACACCAGTGGGATTGGGTGTTGTTGAGGCTGAGCTACGTAGTTGTGGAGTTCGATGTTGCTTTGGAAAATTATATGCATTTTTTTACACCTTTCTGATACGTGTTAGAATAGTGTGCTTGATCTTGCCACTGCTACAATTGTGGGGTTTCTAACTCTCACTTATCATATATCAGTATATGTTTAGTTTTGTTTTAAGGTCTTTGCAAGTACTAATGAGTAATGACATACTGTTTTTATGGAAAAGAAAATGGTTAATTACTCTAAGAACCTAAGTGTACATCAACCTAGAATAATCTAAGAATAAAAAAGTATAGTTATGGGTCTGTGCTATATCGCCATCTTGCTTTTATTACATCTTTCGTCATCATGGTGATGAATTTCCTCTTTTACAGGTTTTATCATGCATATGACAATTACATGAGATACGCATTTCCCGTAAGTATCCAATCATTTATCAACAAGTTTATCACCTACTATTTCTTTTAAAGACTTAGCGAGCTTCTACCTTTAACTAATTTACTTATCTATACATGGTTTTGCAGCATGATGAATTAAAACCCATGACCAAAAGTTTTACGGACTCTCTTAGTGAGCTTGGGAATTTGAAGGTTGTATGTCGTCTTCTACTAGAATAAAGTGATTATCACTAATTAGTCTCTAGTGGGTTCTAATATGTTCTTCTTTCTTGTCATTTTAGCTTGAAAACTTACCCCAAGTATACAATGGATCCGCTCTTACGCTTGATGAATCCTTGTCCAGGTACTATTTTATTCTATATTTAGATAACTAATCAGTAGCAATAACACGGAGTGTAGATAATAATGTCTTTGGATGTGCTTCTGTTGTTTCAAGCTATAATCAACAGATAATCAAATGTTGAGTGTTTGGAATATTAGATTAAGTATATAAAGTACTTTTAGTGACAATTTGTGTTGATGTGGTTAAGTTTTTTGTTTATTTTAGTTGATAATCATTAGTTTTGTTGTAGTTAAAGTAGTACAATATTGTTATTCTTTTGCGTTTATTAATATTTTAGGTTTTATCAACATTTAATTTGTCATTACCAACTGTTTGATGCAGGAAATAAGAAGAAAATTATTGTATGTAAGCTTAAACTGAATTTAAAGGCTGCAAAGGATCAAGCATCTAAGAGGAAAGTTGATCCGAAGCCTAATCCAAAGACTCCTGTTAAACCAAAATCAAAAGAAGCCGCATCATCTAGACTGTGAAGTTTTCACAATGATTCATATGGAGTCTTACATTGGTGGACCTGACTCAAAATCGGATGTTAGTCTATGTATAGAATCAGAGAGACATGTTTCGTTGTTGAGGCACATGAGGTTCAAAATTGCTACCAATATTCTATTGCAAAGTTCAATTGGTAGTCTAAGTGATGGCGAATGGTACTCTTTTGGTAAAACTAATAGGTTGTAAGTGATTGTGAATGATAATGGTAGTATGTTTTAGGTAATCGTAGTTTTTTCTATGTTTGTGATTTTTGGACAAGTTTAGATGTTGATGTTTGTACTAAACAAGTATGAACAAGTAATGGATGTATTTACTAAACAAGTATGGACAAGTAATGGATCTTTGCTTGCTATTATGTTGAATGTTTTAACATATGCGTTCTTATTTTTTTTTTGCCAAATGCCATAGTGTGATGGTTGTAGCCTGGGAAAGTTTTATATACAGATCACATGTGATTTATTTATGAATCACAAATAAATCACATGTGATCTTGTTAAGAATCACATATGATTTTGTTCATAAAGTATACAATGTTCAAAATCACATGTGATTCTTGTAGAATCACATGTGATTCTCAGAATGTAACTTTACAACTTGCATCTTTATTCAGTTAAAAATACAAAATCTGCTAGAACATCAAAAAAAGTATTCAATTAACAATAGTCGAATTAAGATCCGCACAACACTTTTTCCAACTGTGCAACAAAGAAATCCAAATTTAAACAAAGTATGATATGAAAAAATGCAAATCTAAACAAAATATGATATTCAAGAAGTGTTAATCGCTTGTTCAGCTGCATCAATTCTCGCCGCTTGTTCAACAGCAGCAATTCTCGCTATTTTTGCAATATATTTTGGATTGGACTCTCATGTTGTTTTTGTTTGCCTGTTATTCTTTTCTCCAGTATGTATCTCTTACTCTACTTAGCTCTAGCTTTAAGTGTAACTTCTATTCCACTTTTAAAAACGAAGAAATGCCTACAGGTACATTCCACTGAGCCGTCTTCAAGAAAATGCATAACCTTATTTGAAAACACAAAAACACACAAAATTAATAGTGTCTTGGAATCACATGTGATTTACAGAAGAATCGCATGTGATTTACACAAGAATCACATGTGATTCTGTAACAGACTATAATAGTTAATAGGTATTTTGTGAAGAATCATGTTTTATTACAAAACAAAGCAAATATTATTTCTTCTTTTAGATGCAAACACAACTGAAATAAATTGTATAAACTACACACAACATCATTTATTGCATTTTATTAGAATAAAGAAACAGAATCACATGTGATTTACCTAGAGCAGCAACAAATTTTTCTTCTGCATCTGAATCAACAAGAACATCATCCATAACCTGGATTTCAGAATCAACCAAAATATTTTCATCATCCACAACTCGAACAACAACCAAATATGCTTCGTCTAATTGATTATCTTCCATATTTTAACGAATCGTTTGTGATTTCGATTGATTCCTTCAAATTCGTACAAACTACAGATTTGTTATGATCGATTAACAATATGTTATGATGATTGGAAGTTGAAAATAGAGTATTTTTATTATGGTTTGAAGGTTCGATCGAATGTTTTGATATCTATTAGGGTTAATCGTCGGTAAGTTTAATACTGATTCGTCTTCAAGAGAACGCATAACTTTATTACAAAACACAAAAAGACACAAAATTAATACTGTGCTGGAATCACATGTGATTTAAACAAGAATCACATGTGATTTACACAAGGATTACATGTGATTTACACAAAAATCACATGTGATTCTGTAACAGACTATAACAGTTAATAGGTATTTTGTTTAGAATCACGTTTTATTACAAAACAGAGCAAATGTTATTTATTTTTTTAGATGCAAACACAATAGAAAATAAAATTGCATAAACTACTCACAACATCATATATTGTATTTTATTGGAACAAAGAAACAGAATCACATGTGATTTACCTGGAGCATCAACAAATTTTTTTCTGCATCTGAATCAACAAGAACATCATCCATAACCTAGATGTCATAATCAACCAAACGCTTTTCATCATCCACAACTGAAACAACAACCAAATATGCTTCGTTTAATTGATTATCTTCTATATTTTAACGAATTGTTTGTGATTTCAAATTCGTACAAACTACAGATCTGTTGTGATCGATTAAGGATCTCTTATGATGACTGGAAGTTGAAAATCGAGTGTTTTTATGATGATTTAAAGGTTCAATCGAGTGTTTTGATTTCTGTTAGGGTTAATCGATTTTTGATGATTTGAACGGTTTATTACAGTGATTTGAAAGGTTTATTGCAGTTAGGGTTAATCAGCGGTGGTTGGTTGGCTGCAGTTTTTAATCGTCGGTGGTTAGCGGTGGGTGGTTGTTTTGGATCGTCAGATGTATGTGTGTTTTTTTTTGAAGTAATGAGCTGTGTTTAGGAATTTAGGTATTTATATTTTCCATATTTGCCCTTAGATGTAGAAAGTGAGTGGGATGTGTTATTTAATCACAATCGTTGGATCAAAAATAGATGGATGGTGGGGATGAATTTATTTGATCTATGCTAAATAGTGGGTCTTTAGGGATCTCATAAATTATATATGTTTAACACTTAGCGGTATTACACGTTTTCAAAAATGTTCACCACTCTCGAGTAGAAAATAGCCATTAGGTTATTGTTCGTTGCAAAGTTAGTCCTTAATGACACTATACGGAAATAGTCTTTGGGTTATCGTTCGTTGCAAAGGTAGTCCTTTCACCACTCCCGAGTAAAAAACATACTGAAATAGTCATTTGGTTATCGTTCCGTTGCAAAGTTAGTCCTTAATGACACTATACGGAAATAAGCCTAGAGTTATCGTTCCGTTGCAAAGTTAGTCTTTAATGACACTATACGGAAATAGTCCTTGAGTTATCGTTCCATTGCAAAGTTAGTCCTTTCACCACTCCCGAGTAAAAAATATACGAAAATAGTCCTTGAGTTATCATTCCGTCGCAAAGTTAGTCCTTAAAGACGTTGTACGAAAATAGTCCTTGGGTTATCGTTCCGTACAAAATTAGTCCTTAACGTAAAATTTCACACTTCGCAGCGGAACGCGGATTACAAACCTCGTTTGAGCTATAAAACAGTTTTTTTTGCCTTAAGAATGGAAAAAACTTACAATAATATATGCATAATCCTAATAGTATATTTTAATTTCTTTTACTAATAACAAATCAACAAACTCCTCTTCTCGGCTAATCGCACTAGTTTTCTTTTATACATCAAGTAGCCAAATATGTATATGTGATCATATTTCTATGGTAAAATTATCATTTCTATCATAATTACATTTTAAATATATAGTTATAAATTTTTAATTATTTTTCATCTTTCTCATTTTAAGTTTATCTCACTAGATCTCTACCCGTTAAACTACAGCTAAAAAGTTTGTCGGGTTTTTCACAAATGGTCTCTCGCCAGATTTTTTAGCGGGTCTCCTCCCTGTGGTTTCGACCCATTACGAGTTTAGTCTCTCTGACTAACTTTCGTTAGTTTTTTTGTTATCTCCTAAAGTCAATTTAAATTCAAGTTTCATGACTTTCTCGAGATTGAATTCCAATCTCAGGGATCCCAAAGTAGAGATGGGTGTTTCTCATTGACAAAATATTGTGTTTGAACTCTGATTATAAAATAAAATGTATTTATCTACCAAGTCAACATCATTTTTTTGTTGGTACATTCTGCTATAAATATTTATTGCCAGAAAAGAAGGGCAATAAATAATAAAGAAAAAGCAAGAACTAAAATAGAAATAGCGCAATGCGAGGAAAGGCATTTCACCCCTATAAATTTAGATACGAGGGAGATTACGAATGTTATTATTTATGGATTGATATAGGTTTGAATATGAATTGATAGAACATGTAAAAAGTGAAGATGGTGTTTAAAAGGGTGTTAATGAAAAAAGGAAAAGACGAAAATACCCATCCTTACTTAGGGAGATAACGAAAAAAATTAACGAAAGTTAGTCAGAGGAACTGAACCCGTAACGGGTCAAAATCACGGGGAGGAGACCCGCTAAAAAATCTGACGAGGGACCATTTGTGAAAAATTCGATAATCTACAGAGACCATTTAAGTAATCAACTCAAAAGAACATGTAGCATATAAACCCGGTGCGAAACACGAGCATATATCACCTTCTTGTTGTCATTTTGACGTTTTTTTTTAAAAAAAACATATGCAATCCTTAAAAATTATATTAAATTTAACTTTGATATATTTAAGACAACTACTTTTCTATATCTATACTACTATATAAAGCATTTATAATGTGGGACCCATTAAAAATTAAGATAAGGAGGTGCAATTTTGACCATCCATCTCATTTTTGGGAATCACATCAAAAAATGACACGTGTCACCTTTTAATTAAAAATCACTTTTATTTTCAAATTGAAATATCTTTTTATCAATTTAATTTTATTATGATCTAATTTCATCATATTTTTTAAAATTTTGTGCTCTTTAATTCAACATACATTTTGTTATATTTTATATTTTTTTTGTTTTTACATTTTTAGTAGGTTTATTTTATGTTGATTTATATTTTTTACAACTTTAACCTTAATTAAATATAAACTTGATACGTTAAAACTATATACTTTCGGAGTCGTGTCATTTTTAATGCGACAATGATTTGATATGGTAAACCAAACGAACACATACATTCAAGTGTTGTGAACGAAATTACTAGCGGTAGAAAAATTGCATACAGAGTTGCTTTAGTCAAGTTTTTATTGCCGCCATTATGCCGGTAACCAACTGATTTATAATTAATACTACCTAATTAATATCTACCTGGTCGTAGATGATTGATCATTTTGCAGAAAGTGCGGCATATGTTTTTATTGAATGTTTCATATTTTATTGAAAGGCAACTCATTCACTACACCTAAAACACCACCTAATATCTCACATTATTTCACACGACTCAAATGATATTTGAATCCACAACCTACTAGTTGACGAGCCACTCGCATACCGCTATGCCAAAGGCCCTCCGGAACTGCTTACATTGATATATATGTTTCCTCTGTTAATACATCTATGATTTCAGACGAGAGAGAAGGGACGTCGGCTAATGGTCCAGATGAGGAGAAAAATCAAGTGGATGAGGATGAAGATGTGCTTTTAAGGCAAACATTGGCATCTGCAAAACTAAGGGCCCTTAGGACTTCTAGAGAGAAAAATAGAAGGCAAGCATGGGAGAACCTGAGAATTTAGTCGCACCAACGTCAGGTGCGTGATAAAATGTTACTTGCCAGTGTTTTTTATTATGCGAGTCTCGTGCCACTTTTAAAAAAAAAATAAAAAATAAGTTGTGCATATAGTTGATTACTTTTATACATGGATTGTTGTTCAAGAGCGTTAAGTTTCTCAAATTACTGGGTTATCAAGCTAGGATGAATATGAGTATGATGTTTCTATCTTATAAATAAAGCAATTTAGGTTGATGTGCGGCTTACAGTGTGGACAATTTTAGACATGTTTATCTAGCTATCTTATAAATAAAGCAATTTAGGTTGATGTGCGCGTAAATATTTACAGTGTGGACAATTTTAGACCTGTTTATCTAGCTATCTTATAAATAAAGCAATTTAGGTTGATGTGCGCGTAAATATTTACAGTGTGGACAATTTTAGACCTGTTTATCTAGCTATCTTATAAATAAAGCAATTTAGGTTGATGTGCGCGTAAATATTTACAGTGTGGACAATTTTAGACCTGTTTATCTAGCTAATATATAATTATTTGACTCATTAGATAAAACGTAAATCAAATCAACCCAAACATAGGCTAGTGAGTCAAAATTCTCATCTCTAAGTTCCATATTAGGATTAGCATCGAATTAGTTCAAATAAGTAAAAGTTTTGTCAATTTTGTCTTCTATTATTAACTCATTTAATCTGCACAAAGAAATACTAATGAATGAAATGATGCATGTGTGATGGACGAGTATTTGCAATACCTGCTTTGCATAAAATATACGTTTGTACTATATGTAAAACAGTTCCTTTCTAACCTGCAATATGTCTTTTTACGGTTTCTCTAACTCACGAACTATCAATTTTGGGGGTGGGGTTTGTTGATGCCGCGTGATGCGATCGAGAGAGGCATGTAGATTGTTGTTTAATCATGTAACATTAAGGCATCTACATGTAATTAGTATCTTAGTTTTTTAAATGTTTTAGACTGACCTTTTTTAATTTCTGATCATTTTTCACTTTGGCGTATGGTTTTGTTTTATTAGAGACTATAATGACAAATAATTGAAAACATTTAGGCATAGATCAAGGGGTTTAATTAGTTTTTTGTGAATTAATAAACCACTTTAAGGTGTGGATGAAAACCAAACAACTATAAAAATAGTTGTTTCAGTAACATTTGACTCCAAAAATGTTAAAAACCTACCTTTTAAAAGGAAGTTTGCAAGCTGAAATTGATAATGGTAATTGTTATATAGGTTGACTGCTAAACAAACACTTAGTATAAATAGTTGTTTCTATCTGTATATTGTATTGCTTTTTGCTAGGCACATGCACGCCTACCTAACACCCTTTCTACTTCCAATGATGAATCTTTATCTGCAAAAGACCTGAGGAATTATAGATCTGGCGAAGTCGCGTTTCTCTTTCTTGTTGGTTCTAGCACGTGAAGAGTCTAGTGCGGTGATTTTAAAATTTGTGAAAGCTGGAATTGATTATGCCTTCACAGATGCTCCACTTCGTCTATCTTTCTTGACATGCGTTGTTATAAATTTTGCATCCAAACTTGTGAGGGCTGCTTTTCATGACATGCAAGGACCTTATCTTTCAAGCGTAGGCGAATTAACTTAAGAACTGAATTGTTACCGACTTACTGGCTATATTTTGTCTGGTTCTTGGCCTTTTTTTTAAAAAAAGTTTTTTTTTCTTTACTAGAATATGTATTTACCAAACTTAAAAAATGGTGTTTTCGGTTGACTTTGCTCGGCCCTAATTTTGCTTATAAGTAGACGCAGATAAGCATTTCAGAATATAGTGTTTTGATTTGCTTTTGCTTTAAAAGATAAAAGTATATGCAATAATTTGATAAAGGAAGCTTGAGTTAATGACACTGCCCATTTGCATATCCTCAAATAAGCACTTTGAGATAAGCAGATTCCATGTTTATTATTGGAATGGCTTATCTTACCTCAAGATAAGCAGAAAAAAAGTCGGGGATAATTAAGCTTGAAATGACCATTGGGGCATTACCATGGGCGGAGATAGGGAGGGGGCCCGAGGGGCAAGTGCCCCTCTAGCGAAAAAAAGTGCAGAGTAAAATTTCTAAAATATCTGTCTTTTTTGTCATTTGCCCCTCCCAAGAACCAATTTGAAGTGTAGTTTCTAAAAATTATCGAAATGTTCCCCCTCAAACAAAAATTTTTGGCTCCGCCCCCGGGCATTTTCCCAATGGTATCACTCCACCACAAGGAAACAGGTCCCAAGTTGAACCCCAAGTCCGCAACTCCCTTAATAAAGGTCACGGGAAGATGTGCTCTCATTGCATGGGCTAGATCCTTGGTGCAGTGTCCGTCGGCAACCAAAATGGCAAACGGGGTTTTCCTGTCCATTAAAACTTTTTGAGGAATTAAGCGTGAAATGAGAAATTTTAGTAAGTTTTTGGTATCAATAGGAAGGACGACAACTATTTAGAACAATGTCAAATTGAATTCTTAATGCATCCATGATAGGGTAGATAAGGGTATAATAAGACATTTTAGTATGCGTTATCATGATGTAATGGTTTAGCAGCTTTCACAAAATTCTAATTCATTAAGGATTTGACTTGGGAGAAACCGTTGCAGATATTATTTGGTTATTTGATTAGGTATAATGGAACACAAATTTGCTTTATTTATTTTTTTTGGTTTTTATGAAGTTTATGTAGGTTAGGTTATGATGTTGATTATTTTTTACAGCAGTAGTTAAGTGTTGTTTAACTTGAAGTTGAAATTGATAAAGGAAAAAGTGTTTGGTGTTGTATTTTGAAATCGGACAGCTAGGTGTAATGAATTAATGTGTCCACCATACCCAACCAGAGAACCGTCTTCAGTTTATGAGCAGCCGATAAAGGTCACTCTTTTCAGCTTATTATGAGTTATGAGCTTATGGCAAGGCCATAAGCTGAAGGTGATAAGCTGAAAATAAGTGAGCTTTTGTCGGCTTTACCGTATTTCAATAAGACGATAAGCTCATTCAATAATGCTAAGGTAATAAAAAAAACAACACAATAGATACTTGGTAAATAAACAGAGAGGGATCATGTCAGAGCTAACCACTTGTCAAAACGGAATTACCGGGCCGTTTCCAAGCGAGGTTTGAACCATGGTATTTTTTGAGACATTTAGGACGCCTTATCATTAGGTTACCTTTAGGGTACTTCTGCTAGAAATAGTGTTTGGATTGTCTTATGCTGAAAACAGGCTAGCTGATGCAAGATGTTGTATCCAAAGAGTATAAGCTTCTTTAGCAATCACAAACACCTTCTTAAGTTCTTAGTTAATTTGCGCGTTCGGTGAGTTCTCTTTGTACATGTAAAGTAATGACTCATGAATAGTTAGATTGTGGTTTATCCAAAATTGTTTATACAAACAGTTTCATAACTTGGATCTGCTTATTGTGTTTGAGATCGTAATAATAAGAAACTATTTGTGCTTGGTTAGCTCTGATTAGTTAAGGATTGGCATGTAGAATGGCCCTAAATATTTACAGTGTTTATTTAGAATCACTTCTGGTGTAGATATTTGTAAACTCCTTATCCTAATACTGTCCCTTTGATCTCCAGTTGGTTGGATAATCAGAAATAGTTCACTACATCCGAACACTATAAACTGATCGTCTATGTTTTGAAAATCAGATTAGATAGTTACCTATATAACGCAATGCCATAGATATTAGCTTCATAGATTTACTTTGCGAGTAGTACTTTTTTATCAAGAGCTTAACATATGTACAGTGTCTCGATGCAAATCAGTCAGGGTCATCAACAGCAGGACTCAGGAGTCAGGAGAAGATAGATTACTTTAATGTGTGTATTTGTATAATTGGACTTTTCTAAATGCATATATGAACGTGGAGTAAAAGCTTGTTTTCCGTGTCTAGAGCAGTTTCTCTGGACAAAGAGGTGTTTGATGTTGTCATGTTGGTTAAGGTAAGTCTCATGAATAGATTCACATAAGTTTGATATATGGTTTGTCACAATCATAAATAATGTATTAATTTTCTGCAGAGATTAGGTCGTGATCTACAAGAGGGGAAGCGAAGGCAGTTCAGTTATATAGGTACGGCGAAATCATAACACATCTGTTCTTATTAGCAAGTTGGCAAATTTTTGTCTTCAAATGTTGTTTGAGTAGAAAGCATAATTCTGTTTTAACTTATTATTTATAGGAAGATTACTCCGTGATGTGGAACCTGAATTAATAGATGGGCTTATGAAAGCAACAAAAGATGGCGATATGCAGAAGTTTCAGGAGTTTCTTGGTTCAGATAAATCTGATCTTGCAGAAGTCAGTGAAGTGGAAGAAGAGAGTGAGGATGAAGACGAGGTATCGATAGTATAATAGATCATGTTTTTTGTGTTTAAATTGCTCTATCTCACCTTTGATATTTCATTTTGCTGTACTAAAGGTGACTATATGGACCCAATTATAGAAAGTGAAAAATGCAAAAAAAAATGACAACCACCGACTTGACCAGTACTAAATTAATCTTTTCATCAACAACTAATCGGCACTAACTAGTATGTTTATAAATAAGTCTTATAATGCTCTGCTCACATTTATGACAGGGCCTGTGGGGTAGGGACCATTCGCATGATATAGGCAACGAATGGTTTAATGGCTTAGTAAATAAAGACGCTCACAAATCCCTAGCGAGATATACTCTCTGAGTACTGTTTGACTTGATCGTCAAGTAAGTTTTTTCTTGTTTTGCTCATATACATTTTACTGATAGTAGTGTTACAGTTTTCATGCCTCTCAATGTACAATAATCGAACACTATCTACTTTTCAGGAGTTACGTCAACTCGTGAGAATTTCAGCTCCCTTACAAGACCGTATGCCAACACCTATAAAAGCGAAGGAGAAACAAAATAGACAAAAAACTATTAAGAGCTGAAAAACACCTAACCCGTTTTCTAGTTTCCCTTGCTAAGCAACTACCATCCGAAGAAGACTACATACTTTAGTTATTCCCAAACGTAGAAATAGAGATATTTTCTAGACTTAAATATGAAGGGTGTTAGATATCAGTCCCTCCCTCGAACCCGAACCCACACCAGCAAACACCAATCAAAACAGCAAAGAGAATTGATATACTGGTTTTGGTTACTGATGTGTATATTACTCTAATATGGAAGAAACTGATACATGTAATCAAAAGAAAATGACACTTAATAGTACAAGAAGTAGCTGACCTAGCTAAAGCTAAAAATATAGTAAAACGTGGTACACTGGCCACGATCTCGCACATATACTCCAGTTCTTTGGCCATTGAAACTTGGTCAAACTAAATACGCAAATCTACTGAATAAAATACAAACATAAAACCAGAAATACATTTATTACTACCAAATCTCAAGCCATGCATTCACGTGAACACTATGTTGTCCCCAAAAGGTGGGTATTGGTTTGTTTTGATTGCGCGGTCGTAACGATATAACACTTGCTCTTGATGCCAAATGTTGTCCCACAATATTCTGGATCGATGAATGGTATGAGTTGCAAAATTGTAATATGAATAAGTTTTTTTATTGTCTTCTATTAAATGATTCTGTACATGCATGTATATATACATTCGGTTGTCTATAACCGAATAAACTAATCTTAACCGCTTTTCGGTTATTAAGTTTCTATCTAACGATATTGGTCCTTCGTCTATTCTAATATTTACATAAGAAGTATCGAACAAGATTATTTGGTTCACATTCTCCTCCTTAATCTTGATCGTTGCTTCTTCCTAAATCTTGAACTCCGAGCATTTGTCGCATAGTCACGAACTTCAATCTTGGTAGAGCCTTTGTTAGAATATCTGCTCTTTGTAGTTCTCCGCTGACGTGTTCCACATTGATGTGCCCATTCTCTACGCATTCTCGAATGAAATGGTAGCGAATATCGATGTGCTTGCTTCTTCCATGAAAAACTGGGTTCTTGACGAGTGCTATTGCTGAAATGTTATCGACCTTCAGCGTTATCCTTTCTTCTTCCCATCCAGTTAATTCACTAAGTAGTCGTTTTAACCATAAGGCTTGACATGCTGCTCCAGTAGCCGCCATGAATTCTGATTCACATGATGATAGCGCCACTGTTGGTTGTTTCTGAGTGCACCACGTGATAGGTGACTCTCCAAAGTAAAATACTATGCCAGTAGTTCCTTTTCCTTGATCGGTGTTGATTCCATAACTACTGTCGCTGTAACCTGTAATCTTGCAGCCGCCTTCTTTCTTGTATATTATGCCATGCTCCTTTGTTCCTTTAATGTACCGGATTACTTGCTCTTGATGCCAAATGTTGTCCCACAATATTCTGGATCGATGAATGGTATGAGTTGCAAAATTGTAATATGAATAAGTTTTTTATTGTCTTCTTTGTATGTATATGTACCTAAGATTTCCAATTAAACTTCTGTAATAAGTTGCGTCAACTGAGTTTCCATCTTCCGCCTTGACCAACTTAGTACCGGGATCCATTGGTATCTTCGTGTCATTACTATCTGTCATACTTGTTTCCTTCAAGATCTTGTTTATATAACCTGTTTGCTTGATTTGTTGATCTCTCCTCCTGTTCTGTGTAACATCTATCCCAAGGTAATAAGCCAATAAGACCTAAGTTCCGCTCATGTACAATTTGTTCTTTCATCTGGGAATTTAATATGTCCTATTTCACTTTTTGAGTACCCGTATTATCAAGTCATTTACATAAACTTAAACTATAGCGAGAGATAAGTCTTGCCTTCTCTTTTGTGTAGACTGCTTGTTCGAGATTACACTTCTTAAAATCTAATGACTTTAAGGTTTGATCAAGCTTCACATTCCAAGCTCTTGGTGCTTGTCTTAAGCCATATAAAGCTTTAGTAAGCCTTATAACTTTCTCCTGATTTCCTTGTTGAACAAAATCCTTCAGGCTGTTGTAACATAGACTATCTCCTTCAAATTTCCAATGTAAAAAGTTGATTTTACATCCAGTGAGTGTACTTGCCAACCATGATAAGCTGCTAGAGCTAATATCAACCGTACTGTCTCTATCCACAATAGTGCAAATACTTCATCCGAAGTCTAATTCATATGTTCTTGTAACATATCCTGTTTGCTACTAATCTTAACCTTGTATTTGAAAATTTTTTCCCTTTTCATCCTCTTGGTTTTGAAAACCCATTTGAGTCCTATTGCCTTTTGATTTGGTGGCAATGTTTTGTAAAGAAGCCTAAGTATTATTCTTGTTGATTGAATCCAATTCAATTTTCATGGCCTCAATCCATTTCTTATCTGTTGATGCCTCCTTGTAGGTACGGGGTTCTTCTTCCATAAGTAGTAAATTCTCAGTTTCAACTTCATGTGTATTCTCATATATTTCCGTTAAGTTTTTGAAACCTCGTACTGGTGTATCATCAAATCTATTTCCTAAGTTCTCCATCGAACTAGTAGTAGCCTCTTCTTCCTCTTCTGAGTGTGGGTTGTAAGTGTAATTCGGTGGTGTGATTGGCGAGTTAGGATCAGTAATCGGATCCTATTCCTGATACGGATTATCAACATTATCATTGATTTCTGGTGTTACAGGTGTACGTTTTCAATTGTCAAAATCTCCTCTATCACAAAACTAGTCCAAAATTATCTGATGTACTTGTAGTCCATACATCTTATCCCGAATCCCATGGTTTATGTTCCATAAACCTACAATCCTACTAACCATGTTCCTTCATTCCTATTGGATTCATATAGCATATATTCTTTTTGATCCTTCCTCCACTCCAAAGTAAACCATATTTATGCTTCTATTATCCAGCTTCTTCAAGTGAGGTATTTGTTATCTTCGCATGAATAGAGAAGTGCTGATGGCATCGAATATTCTTCAAGGTTTTTCCAGATTTGGTTTTCCTGTTGTAAGATGCCTCATATGGGGAGTTTTTATCTACAGGGCTCTTGTAGATACCGCTGTTGAGTATGTAAATGCATGACTAACAGCATCCGCCCAAAAATTTAAGGTAACTTCATTGCTTTTTCATCATACCCCATAGTTGAATAACACTGTCCTATATCTTTCATCTCCACTAAACTCCATTACTGTTGCGGTGGATAAGTGCGTCACTTTCGTGCTATTCCATTCCTCCTTACAGTATTTAGTGAATTCATTGATGTAATTCACCTCTATATCTGTTCTTAGCACTTAATTTCATTCTCAGCTCCATTTCTATTGTGTTGTCTAAAATCCTATGAAAGTAATAAATGCTTTATCTTTTCGACGTTAGAAGTAAGCAGCCCCCATCATGAAACGAGGTACAAACATCTACTAACAAGAATATGAGTTTTCTTGGCCTAGTGGGGGTCTGACTAAAAGGACGGCAAAGTCTCCAAATATACTCAGTCCCCATGGATCTTTGATTTGAATTTAGCTTGATTTGGAAATTGGAGCGTTTCTAATTTGTTTCCTAATAAACATGCATCACATAGCTTTTCCGGCATGATATATCTTGGTATTCTTCTACTATACCCTTTCCTATCATCTTGTTGATATCATCAAAGGTTTAGATGACCTAAATCTAGCATGCCATAACCATACTCGGATTTATCTATATTGCCATAAAGAACATATAAAGGTATGTCTGACTGTAGTCTAATACTGTAAATGTCGATTCTTAGATCTTTACTACCTTCATCAACAACCTTCTTGGCTCTTTCATAACAAAGTCAGTTTGTTTCTGTCCATTTATGACCCTAACAACCTATCTCCGAATTTTTGTCCTAGACTTAGTATGTTGCTTTTAAGGTTTGGTATATAGTATACGTCCGATACTATCTTCTGTTCATGGTTTCTACAACCTAACAATATAGAGCCTCTGCCATTTATTTGTACATATGATCCATCTCCAAAACGTACTCGTCCTTTACCGCTTATCATGTAAATATCCCCCTAAAATGTCTCTTGACTCCCGTCATATGTTTAACTTGTACCATTATTCTAAATACCATATGCCTTGCCTCTCCTGAAGCATATTTTTCCTGGTTGAATTTGGCCTTCATTCAACAATACTTCCTCGTATGGTAGTCATTAATAAGTGATGGTTCATCGCATTCCTAAGATAAGGTTTGATTGTTCCCTGAGTTGTCGATAGTTCCCTACAATCTTTCATAGATGATCCAAATTACTGACACTTATAAACATCGTATTTTACTCAAATCCCACTCACCTTTACTCTTATTTGAGTTTCCTTTGTGGTTTGAGTTCCTTCCTTGTGAGTTGTTTCTGTTTCTATTATTCTGCCAGTTTCCTCGTGAAAAATTTGATCTACCTCCGCGTTTACTAAATCGCCTTCCTTTTCCTGAGTGTTCGCCATGTGCGAATAGTAAGTTCTCCTGGCTTTCAACTTGACCTCCTTTCCGGAGCTTTATCCTTTCCTCAAATGTCTTGAGTTTTCAAGTGATCTCATCTAAAGAGAAACGTCATGACACTTGTCTGTTCTATGGATGCACTATCTGAATGAACCTAATCTGGTGTGGATCTAATAGTTTTATCGTACTAAAATGATTCATCCAAAAGTTTTTCCTAATTCCATGCTTCGTGCATAAGCCATTTTAGTTTAGCCATAAATGCAATCCACCTGTCACTTCCTTCATTTGAAGTGAAATAAACGCAATCATCAATGATTTGTAACCATAGCTTGCTATCATCTTTCTCTTCTCCAACGTGTCTTGTTTTTAATGAATCCCATAATTCCTTTGCTGTTTCACAACACCGCATCTTGTAATAGATCACATCTTCGGATCCACACTTGATAATGGAAGGCCCGTTGTTGCCTTGTATTTTTCATAAATCTACTATCCGTGTCTTCCCTCAGTTCTATCGCTTCCCATAAATCATGTTCTTCTAATATAACCTTAATTTGTATAGCCCAAACGGTGTAGTTTGTGTTTTTCAATTTAGGGCATTGATATTGTGCGATTGGTGTTACGGGTTTTAGTGGTGTCGAAGTTCTACCGTATCATCACCAGCCATCTTATATGTGCTTATTATCTTCACCTCCTAGTGCGTATGGGAATTATTCTTTCTAGTATGGTATCTTTACTAATATGGGAACGTATATAGTTTCCGGGAATCCTATCAAATACGGGATCAATAAATAGTTCTCGGGATTTCCTAATAGTACAAAATAATAATTCTATACTATTCTAATAAACTAGAAATCCAGAAAATAAACTTGTGACCTCAATGTTGTGTTTGAAGAAACACACGTGTATTCCCTTTGTTCCGCGTTAGTAACACCGTTTACCAACAGTTGTTGTTATTCCCATGTCGTTCCCTTAGTTTCTTCTTGCCTCGTGGTCTCCTTTCTAATTCGACTTCAAACAACAACCAAAAACTTCGGATCCCCCTTTTAAATTTTGGTTGCCTTGTTCTGTTATTTGCTTTCGAAACCAAATAAAACCACAGTTTCTTCTTCTTGCTTGTCGAAAATTATTTACCAGCGTTTGTTGTTATTCCCACGTCGTTTCTTTGTTTCTCCTCGCCTTGTTGCCTTTTTTGTTTCCAATTCTAGTTCGAATTCAGAACCACAACCAAACTCTCGGATTCCTTCTGAGTTGTTGTTTTTGCTTCGAACCAAAAATACCACGGTTCCTTTATATTTCCTTGTGCTTCGAAATCCAAACGACCCCTTGTACAAAATTCGGTACCAAATTCGGTATCCTACACCGAAACAAACTAACTCTTTGTTTCTGATTTCACCGAAACAAACTTGGTTGCTTGTTTCTGTCTTCGTTGTTGTTGTTTCTTGTGTCGTCCCGACACGTTTTCCACACTAAATTTTCCTTGAGTACTCCTTTATTTCCTTGTTCCACGTATACGTTTTCGATCTTTTCCACAACAACGTTCCTCGCGTTTTATCCCCGCGTTTTCTTCTACTTTGTGTCTTGTTTTACCCGGTTTCACAAAGTCTCCTTCCCACTCGTTTTGTACCCAAACGATGTGTATTCCTTCTCCTTTCCTGTGTCGCGTTAATAGCAAACACAAAAGAAACCTTGGCGCTTTTCCTACTCTTTGTTTCACGTCTCCTTGTAAACGACAAGAGTTTCCTTCCTTTCCCTTCGAAGTCTCCAACGAAGTTTTGTCCCACCAATGACGTTTGATGTAAACGTTTGCAACTCCTACGCAAAACAGATTGTGCACTATCTTTTTGCGTCTTTCCTTATTCAAACCGTTGTCTTTTTTGGAAGAAAAAAAAACAAACGTTCCGGCTGAGAACCAAGGATGTTCTCGGCGTTTTTCCCTTCTTGTGACCCTCGTTGATTGCTGTTGGTATTCAAAAAAACGAAGCGTATAACCACTTGCTCTTGATGCCAATTGTTGTCCCAAAACTAGATCGATATACAAGTTGCAAAGTAATAAGAATAAGTATGTATATTGTCTAACTATTGTAACGATTCATATTGTCGAGTATATATACATAACGAACCGGTGCCATTGAAATGACACAACCATTCGGTTTTAGTCCCAACCGAAAAATAACTACCATAACTAACTTTTTAACCGCCATAACTAACTTGCGGTTACTAACTTTCTAACGTACATATTTGGTCCTTTATGTTATACTATTTACATATGAAGCAAAGAACGAGATTATTTGTTCACATAATGGGTCAACGTAATAATATTGTACAAGAATTTTTTGCTAAAAATCGTTAAAAATCGTGTTTTTTTTGAGTTTTGAAAAGTTGTGTTTCGTAATAGCTAGGATCGAACTAGAGGATTCGAACAAGACATTCGAACTAGTGAGTCGAACGAGATCATCGAACGAGCGGTTTTCAGTTTTGATCGAACGAGCGGCTTCTAGTGTCAATCGAACGAGCTACTTAAGTGTCGATCGAACGAGCGGTTTTCAGTTTTGATCGAACGAGCGGCTTCTAGTGTAAATCGAACGAGCTACTTAAGTGTCGATCGAACGAGCGGTTTTTAGGTTTGATCGAACGAGCGTCTTCTAGTTTATCGAACGAGAGGTTCGAACTAGTCGATCGAACGAGCTGATCGAACTAGTGAAAAACAAATTCAAAACTTAACAAACTCAATTTTAAATTATACGGTTATTTCTTTGACTTGTAAAATCCCGTGAAACAAACACTTGTCTTCCCGGTTTTGTCAAGAATCATAAAATCCCGTGTAGTTTAATTCAAGACTCATCAATCACGTATCAAACACAATTTCTTTCTACCACCGAACGATCAAATTGTAATCTTTTGATATCACAATGACGTCTCTTGCTGATAAATCACTTCTCTCTGGAGGTGACAACAAACCACCGATGCTGGAAAAACACTTGTATGATTCATGGAAAAGCAGAATGGAACTTTATATGATGAATAGACCACATGGAAGAATGATACTTGCATCTGTTGAAAAAGGACCACTTGTTTGGCCTTCAATTACTGAGGATGGAGTAACAAGGCTAAAGGAATATGTTGAGCTAACTCCAGCTGAAGCCATTCAAGCAGATTGCGACATCAAAGCAATTAACATCATTCTCCAAGGCCTACCAACTGAAATCTATGCTTTAGTGAGTCAACATCGTGTAGCAAAGGATCTTTGGGAGAAAATTAAACTGTTGATGCAAGGAACATCATTAACCAAACAAGAACGTGAGTGCAAGTTGTATGATGAATTTGATAAGTTCACCTACAAGAAAGGAGAGACGTTGCATGAGTATTACTTGAGGTTCACTCTGTTACTCAATGATATGAACATTTACAAGATGCCGTTGGAGCCAGTTTCAATTCGTGAACATCAAGTTCTTAAAACACTCTTCCTGATGAATGGAAGCAAATTTGTTATGATGTTAATTCTGGTCAAAATGACTTATACAACACTACTATGTTGATCAACTTCATGCTCATCTGCAACCAACATGAACGACATGCAATTGAGTTCGTTTGATGCATAAGGAACGCAACCAATGATCCTAATTGCTTTAGTTGCCATTCTCTCTCAGTTAACCTCAGCCAGCTTTTCATTCTCATCTACATCCTCATCAACAGTCTAAATCTAAACAGCACGTTTCCACCATATCAGTCCTACAGTTTGTTACACATTATAAACATCTACTTTACTCAACAACATCTTTCAAGTACTTATCCAACAATATGAGTATCAATCCACCTTTTTACCACAACGTTTTTTCTCAACACAATCACCCCACACATTTGGAATATGCTCCCACAATTATCAGCAGCAACAAGCATGAGTTCTTCCCCAACCAGACTCCAGTCTAGTTGTTCAGTGTTCCAAATGGGGGTTGATCCATTTGACGCACTTAATCACATGATGTCTTTCTTTAACTGTTGTTGTCACATCCGGTATCACTACTACGATACAATCAGCTAAGGACTTGTCAAAACCCTCAGTCAACAAGCCACCATCTATGATGGAAAAGTGATAGTACAACGGTTCAGGGGAGACAAACCATACTTTTGTGCTGAAAAACAAAAAATTACACAAATGTGCAAGTGGTAGCAAAACAGGGAAACAAAAGGACTGTTATTTGTTAAATTGCAAATGGGGTGGGTTCATATTGCTCAATACCAATGATCTTTGCCCAAGAGGAAAAAGGGATGGGAGACACCATGGGCTTTGACGATAAAGTGTTGTATGTTCCAAGATTTCAAGCCAGTGTGTCAAGGCTTTAACAGAGGAAGAAAGAAATAGTGTTAGATATGAGTAAAAGACTCGGTTACCCCGTATATTTATTTATTTTATAATAGTTCGTTAGTTTAGTTTAATGTTTATAGTACGTTTTTTTCGGTTTTAAGTCGGGTTCGAAGACCCGGGGTATATTTGTCGAGTACTATATAAGAATCTTCCAAACTTTGGAACGAGGCAAGATAGGTCATTATTTTTCATTTCATAGAAACACATAAACTCTCGTCATCTAGAATACTCTCTATTGTTGTTTCTCTAACTAGAAACTGTTAAACCAACTCGAATTCATCACCCGTGTTATGAATTAAACGATCTCAATTTGGATCAGAGCATTGGTGATTTCGTTTGTTTGAGTTGTGTGGTTATACATAAAATTTCGTGCTTATTTTGAAGAAAATAATAGCCACGGCTCACTTTTGAATTTTGGGCTTATTGTTTGTTAATCTTGCTCTCTACTTGTTTCCTATTTTTCTCATCAAAAGGTTGAGTGTTACAAATTTCGTGGCTAAATACTAGCTCCTAGTTCGAGTTATATGCTTTTAAAGCTTAGTGTTTGTGGAGGGTCTTGCTTCATATTGGACGATTCTCAATGGAATACGAGTTAAGGTGTGTTTAATCGTCATATACACACTTAATATTGTATGTTGTAACCTAGTTTCGTGGCTGGAAAGATCATATGGCTTGATTTTGGTTAATTCGTCCAAGTGTTCTTCGTGGAGGTTTGCTTATTTTATTATTGTTCTTCACGGAGAGTTGAACATCAATGGTTGCCGGACAAGATCCGGAAATTTTAGGAAAAGTCTATGGCGAGTTGCCAAAAGTACAAAGGGAGTTGCTTAATTTTAATAATTATATTCGCGGCGGGTTGGTTTTAAATTTGGTGGCGAGTTGCTTGTTTCACGGCGGTTTGCTAAACAGGCGGTTTGCTAAACGTGCGGTTTGCTAAACGGCGGTTTGCTAAACGGCGATTTGCTAAACGGCGAGTTGCTAAACGGCGAGTTGCTAAAACGGCGAGTTGCTAAAACGGCGAGTTGCTAAAACGGCGAGTTGCTAAAACGGCGAGTTAGTCAGACTAGGCAGCGGTTTGGTTATTTTAAATATACGGCGAGTTGGCCTGTTAGGCAGCGGTTTGCTCAATCAATAGGAGGCGGTTTGGTTAGTTTCAAAACGGCGGGTTGATAGAAACATATACGCAGCGGTTTGGATTTATTAAAATCCAGTTACGACACCCATTTTAGAGACACTTCTTGGCGAAAAAATTTATGTTAATTTGTAATCTTTTTTCTATAGCTTTTTAAATTATTTTTACAATCTAAATCAATTTTGGTAAATTTTAGGGTAAAAATTAATTTTCGGTCGACACCTTTTTTACGCTACACTTTTGGCTGGTGATAAATTAAGTAATATATAATTTTTTCTTTAGCCTTTTTAGCTCATTTTTACACCAAATTTAAATTTTGGTAATAGGGTAAAATTTATTTTTTCATTATCCAACTGCGTTAAATTTCAAACAAATCAACAAACCAAATATCACAACCAATTATTCATTTACGGTTTTTCTATTGATTTTGTAAAATCCGGTAAAGTTCCTTATCGGTTTAAATTTCCCTAGATTGTAAATCAAGTGAACGTTAATTGCATTCATGGCATATCTTTCATCTGAAGAATCCAAATCTACGATGATGACGGGACATCTGTTGACTACGAAACTACTCAGTTTGAGGTACAAGATCATGATACCTTTGTAGATCATTGGATAGTATCATGAGTAAACGAGATGCAAAGGCGATTACAACACAAAACTACGTTGTTAATATGATGTGACTATACGAGTGATAGTAATATTTGTTACGTGTTTATGATCAGTATGTGGGAAGACAACGAAGAACATGTTGTACAAGTATGTATATTCTGTACGAATTGATGCATTGATGTCATCTCGAATGAAAATGCTCTATGAACATGGTGTACAATGTAGATTAACAATAAGGGCCAGATATGTGAAATAAATGACTCAGTGTCCTTTGATACTTGCTGAGATTTAAGGAACTGGGGGGGAATATGAAAACGGGCCAAAGTTTTGAATTAACGATAGAGTAGAAAAAATTGTGAACAATGAGAATAATCATCTTTGACCGAATCGAAAAGAAACTTATTTAAAAATCGGAACTTCATTCTGCACAATTACAACTTCGTTTACCCTTAAACCATCATATGATAATGAGGGAAGAAGCGATCTATTTTGATAAAGGATTTTAAATCAAAAGGAAGACATATTCCTTAAAGAGTTTTTGGATTAAAGAAGATAAAAAATAAGATTGAAGAATAGATTATACAATCCAGGGTCGTCTGCTCAAACAGTTCAAATGTTTGTGTCAACCAAATTATTTTATGATGAAAAGCACAAGGGTTGCATAGGCTACAAAAAGGCAAGCTCAGTCTGCTGTGTATAATGGTCATATGCATGTAATTCGACCAATCATACTACCCACTGTCATTACATGGCTCAGAGGTTACAGTGAGTTAGCTGAGGATAACTTGGTAAAAAGAATGTTGAAAATGCAAAGCCTTGTGTCTGGAATATTATATTAGGACCTTTCTCCCCCCGATTACTCGAAAGAGAACCTTCTTGCAAACCTTTGTCCCAAGAAATCAGACCCCAGAACAGATATTTGGTCCTAGATGACAACAACAATAAAAAAAAGGTGAGAACCTTAGCTCTAAAACCTATTTCAGCATTGTCACGTTGTATCCACCCAATACTCCTATCATGCTTGTCCCCGAGATTTCTTTTCAACTATAAAGTTCAAGTGAAGATTAATCTTTATGTACTCACACAACTTTTTACTGAATTTGACAAAACTTGCAAAACTAGAATCACCCCATCAGGCCTGACAGAGGGGGAAAGAGGTTTTCGAGGCAAAACGAAAAGATGTGTTACTCACTGAAAGTTACTTCCCAGTTTTTTCAAATTCTCTTAAAGAACACTTTGTTGGAGTACAAAAAGCCCTCTTTAAGGAAGTTAAAGTAATGGAAGAAATTTTTGAATCCAAATGAAATGACGAAGTGGGACCAGAATTTAATGTGGGACAAGCAATGTGATGAAGATTGAAAGGAAAAACCTTTTTCATTACAAAATGAGAATCTGATTGCTAATTGTTTGTCGAATCAACTGTTGTATGATGTGGAAAAATCACGTTGTCTAGATCTTGAAGCTGAGATGTCTTAAAGTTCTTAATGAGTCAAAAGTTTATTTCAAGAACTTGAAAGGGGAAAACATAAATTTGCAATTTAAGTATCAAAATCTTCAAGAAAGTTTTGATTATAAAACAATCACAAACATCAAGGAAGGGGCTCCTGATTTTAACTTCATTTCTTTAAGATCAAGAATCTGGAACATCAGATTCAAGAAAAAGACAACGTGATTAGAGACTTGAAAGTTCTAGTCTCTAATTGAATGTAAAAAGATGTGAGAATTATAAGCTAAGATATTGGCACTGCTCTTATTGAACAAAAATGAATGCGTTAGGTTACGAGTAGATACTAGAAGAGGTGAAGAAGCATTACAAGGGAATTGTTTGAGTCTATTCCATTTCACGCGTGCTTCTACGTATGGAAAAAAGACGATCTTCCTTGTTAACACATAATTGAGGATCTAAAGGCTCAAATTAGAAGGGAATTTCGAAAGTTGCCGCTAGAAGTTCTGTCAAAACAAAAAGTTCTCTTGCTCATGGTAGATGTTATAACATAGATGTAGAACCAATCCCTCCATCGCCTTAAGAACTATTGGATATGTCATTTAATCTATATCAACCATCTTAAGGAGAGTGTAGAAACAGTTAGGGAGATTGTAGAGGAAGCTAGAGTAGCTAAACCACTAGATAATGTACTTAACTATGCTTGTCAATACACTAAGCTTTCTCAGGAATTGGTAGAATATGTTATTGGCACTTGCCCAAAAGAATTCACAGAAAAGATATAACAAGGCTCTTTATCCCTTTAACTAGGAAAAAGCAAGTTACTTTTACTGATACATGCAGTACATCTACTAATAACACACAGAAACATAGAGTGCACCAGAAAGTTCAACAGTCTAATGTCCAGGTGATTCCTTCTACAGGAGTAAGCGGTTCCACTCGTGCATGCGGATCAAAGCCTAGAAACAATACAAAGAACAATAGGATCTGCCAGCTAAGAGTGTGATTAAACAAGGAAAGTAGAGAAGACATCCTTTTAGAACAAATAAGTATGTTTGGACAAAAGTGAATCGGGTTGATTCTGGCATTAGCTATAAGCGTTGTTTGTATTAATTGATTTTGAATATGTGTGAAAAACTTGTAAACAAGTGTTTAAAATTCTGCAAGTCATGAAATGTGTGTTGTTAATATCTTGAATTCTGTGATGCCTACCCACTGTTAAATTGTTTTGAATAAAGGGAAGCAGATTGGAAAACCTAAAGGCAATCTGTTGATAACAGTTTGAACAAGACCAAGCAGGACTTGGAAACACAATAGGCAATCTGTCTGAGAAACAGTTTGAAAAAGACTAGCAGGATTGATGAATCCAAAGGCAAACTGGTCTGATAACAGTTGAAAAAGACCAGGAGGTTTGGAAAGCAACGGGCAAAACTATTTGCTAAAATAGTTGGTTATCATGGAGACCAACAGGAAAGAAATTCACATTAGGATAACTTAATTGTGTGTTATCAATGAGGGACCACAGGAAAGAAATTTGCCTTAGGAGAACTGTGTACTTTGACTAGGCTTCCTGTGACATGTCCTACTATTTCAGCTAACCAACATGACCCCAGCACAAATTGGGGATCCAAAATTCTAAACCCTCCAAATTCGACTGTTTTCAATGCAGTGGGAATCAGATACTTCTTTGGTTATCTGGACTCAGGATGTTCAAAACTCGATTTAGAGGAATCAAATGGCTAGGTACGATCAGTTCAGGACCCGAGACCTAAAATGATGTTGGGACAAAACCTGTTTAAGCCTCGTTCTTCATAATTGATGTATGTTCAAATCAGTTCAAACCTGCTTCTCAAATGTCACCAAAGGTGTCTGCTTTGGCCATTCTTTAGGACCCGTTCATAATGAGTAGGAAAGGTGTACGCTTCATGTGAGCGTTATCTTCAACAGTAAAGAGGAAATCTTTCTTGTTCTTTGATCATTATCTATCAACATGTTTTAGTAGTTAAAGTAGACTCATCGTTAGGAATAGATCAGCTGGTATCCTAATTCATAGATCAAAAATGGCAATCAATATGCAATTTGAAGGGGAGAATAGTGATTCTATCGTGATCAACACGGTTAAAAATTGTCTTCTCTATGCTGTATGAAACGATTCGAATTGTCGAAAGAGATGTGAAAAACAAGAGTATGTACAGATCATTCATGATCGGAGTGGTTAAGGGATTAGAAAGGGAAACCTTCTACTTGGTCTACAGAAAGTTGCAAATGAATCATTTCTTCCGCTTTTCAGTTGATTTATTTGTTAGGGCATTCAATTACATCAGAATATGTCCATTTATCTATATTCAAGCTATTATGGAATAACTCTGACTCACGATGCAAAGCTGGGGTTTATAGATTTCAAGAAGATTCAGGCACCTATGGCAATACAACATATGCAATTTTTGAAGGGAGAATAGGTGAATCTAATGTGATATCACGGTTTAATCTTGGATCTCTCAATGTGTATGAAACCGATCGGAATGTGAAAGAGATGTGAAAAAGGAAGAGGATGAACAGATCCTTCATTGCTCGGAGTGAGGGTTACAGATTAGATGGATACCTTCTCTTGGTCTACAAGAAAGTTGCAAGTGAATCTTATCTTCCGCATTTTATAGTTGATTATCTTTTTAGGGGGCTATTCACTAAAGCAAGCAAATGTCCCCTTCTATCTATATTAAGCTATTCTGGAATTAATCTGACTCACGTGCAAAGATGGGGTTTTTAGCATTTCAAGTCGTATGAGCCCAATGGCTTTACTCTGAGTGCTGATCTTCTTCGGAAATGCCTACAAAATGTCACTCTGCATGACTAAGCTAACCATTCGATGTCACCTCCAGGCTGTGGTGTAAAACGGGACATACATTCACAAGGAGAAGAGTTCCTTCTATCTGGTTGATGAAGATGGAGTTCAAATGGCTCTGAACATATATGGATGATTTTGGTACAATCTATATAAAGGTACTCAAAATGAGCTTGGAAGTTCTCAACAGCACCTGGCAAGCACATGTTAACAGGTGGCTATTCGTGAACCATGCTCCATAAGACACAGATAACTCTCCAGTAGTTGAAGTTAAAGGGAAAGGCACAGTGCTACAGATGTACAAGCTAGCAAAGTCACTTTTGGAACTGCAATAAAACCAAAGAAAACAACGTACCATGGTTTAATGCATATTCCAAGAGGTGGATTATATAGCATCTAAGTATGAAAAACTACTGGGACCTTCTTTACATCCTGGAGGATGATACATCCACTAAGATGGTTCGTGCAAACCCTATCTCATGCAGAGGATGAATTTGGTGGTATCCTAGAAAAGATAAACATTGAGACTGATAACTGAAAAATTATAAATGTTGGTGCAAGACAAAGGTTTTAGGATGCTTCCTATAAACAGTGGATCTGATGGAATGATTCCATTGAACTTGTTGAATACCAGGTTGGTTTCAAACTCTAAAAAATGTCATTGGCTCTTGCTGGACCAAAACCATGAGCACATAGCAAGATGTCTTCCTTGTCTACAATTACCTGAAGGTACATGAAAGCTTTGAAGCATACTTACCTAAGGGGACATGTCCACCTGGTGAGAATTCTTCGAGCTCTTCCAGAACCCTTTCATCAATGAGAATCTTGAGGATTCATGTTTGTGGAAGCAGATGATGAAAGATAGAATGGCTTATGTACATTTTCTGTGCATATCACGGGCCTTATCGTAATGAGAAATTTCATGTTTTCAGTGCATTTATCCTTACCATTGAAAAGAGAAGTCTTTTCGGTCTTGAGCTTACTATTAACATAACATTTCAAAGATTGTTGTGAGCTTTTGACAACTGGTTTGCATTTACTTCAGTTTGCAACCCTGGTGCTCATTTAAAGGAAAGATTGTCATCTTGTTTCAGTGCATTTTCTTAATTCGGAAGAGAAGATCTTCATGTTTGATAACCATATAATTTTTCTTAATTGATTATTCAAAATATTATTTGTGTTAAACACGGGTGGTAAAAGTATTGTTTAGAAAATCTATCCGGGACAATTTGTCACTACAATCCAATGACTAAGCTCATTCAATAGAAAACGGGTCAGCGATTGGGGGAGGAGTTGTTGTTTCAATTTAATGTCGGGTGCCGATTGGAAGTGTTAATCGGGTCTTGGAGAGCAAAAGAAGTAAGGAAAGGAACCCAAATCTTAAGAGCTCTCACTGAATCAGCTGATTGTTCCTTCTAGAGGTACAGAGAAAACTGATACACATCAAACACTTCAATACCACGATTCCACTACAAATACTACAGTTCATCGGATATTTGGTAGAAAGATAAGTTCTGAAAGAAACTTCAGAATTCTCGATTGCTTCATTAGTGAAGGTTTCAGAGATATTGGCTACTTGTCTAATCAAGAGAGTGATGATTGTTTCATTTCAAGCTTTAAGGTCAATTTCATCGGTAATGAAACATACATATAGTACATTAGTTGTTATGTGTCAGTCTATGAATTTTTTAATAGTTTTTCATTAAAACTTAAAAAACATGGTTTTTGGTTTAACGAATTAATCTTTCAAAATTACATCTCTGACCTAACACATACCTCAACGATTGAGGGGGAGCATAATATGTTCCAAAACACGGCTTAATTGTGAATAATTGGCACACTTTTCTCAAATTTCTAACATATTTAATATAGTGATATCCATAATATCAAAGGGTTTGAATTTTTTGATAAGGGTGAGAGAAAAAATGTGGATTAAAATATGTATGTGATCTTTATCTTAGTGTTATTCTCCCACCAGTAATCAATGTTGCTAAACAGTATTTCGAATACCGAATGCACATGTTGTGGGGATAGCTTTTCTGAATGCAAAAACTTTCGGGTACTAAAACACTTTGATACGTTATTATCATAAGTTCCTGATTGAGTTTTTCAAAGTGATTTTATGGCAAGAGTGAACTGTACCAAAAGATAAGATCCATGTCTTTCACTTTTTTCGAAGTTATAAGGATGGTAAGGTTAGGTACTTCGTTCCTTTGATCCTGCCAGAACCGGAGGGATCCTACCACAAGGACAATTCCACAGTTTAGTACAGATAGTCCTTTGGTATGATTAAAAGGAGGTAAATGTGAGACGAAGAATAGTGAGGATGAGATGGCAGCTAGTATGGAATATACCCAACAAGGTGCTTAGTCATGAAGTATCGGAGTAGCACTGAAGGTGTTGGTAGGATTGAATAAGAACTGTATCAGATAATGGGTGTAAGGAAAGAAGCCCTCCATACAATTAAGCAGAAACCGGGGGTCAATACTATGCTGTAGAATCACAAGATGATTGCTGTCATTGAAGAACGGAAATCATGGAACCTAGTGATGCAATGCAGAACCCTTACCAAGCATTTCGAGTTTCTCTTGAAAGAAACTTGTCTTCATTTGTCACGGAGTCTAAACTTTGCAATATAATTATCTCACTCACTAGTAGTAAGTCGGTTTTTCGAAAATGGTGGCAGTCTGCTTCCAGCCTCAGATCACTAATATCAGAGCGCACTTTCCGAGTCTAGGAGCCAAGAGATCATCAATTATCTCGTTAGGAACATTTCACATTTATATGTCTTTCACACACTGTGGAAAACAGGTTATCTTATAGAAGTCCTAAGCATTATCCCTTGTGTTATTGCCAGAACATACGAAGTGATAACGAAGGTTATTCATATTGATGATGGAAATCTGCTAGAGCCTACATCAAACAAGCTCTAGTAGGTGACTTTGTGCGATTCTACAAGAATCAAAACTTGTGTCAATGGGGAATGAAACGATGGTGACGATTCTACGTGTATCAAACTTGTTCCAGCTTAAGAATTGACGGTTTTTATCTGAAACATTTACAAACCAATCAAAACTATCGAAGTGTAAAAATATTTTCCTTTAATAACACTTAGACTGATTTTCAAATCAATTTTCTCTTTATTGTAATGTTTCATTACAGGATCATTTAAAGAAGGAGATGGAGGATGGAAGATAACCAATTCCAGTATGTCAAGTTAATAACCGAAATGATCAGACTCGACTACACTTGTTATGAAGCAATGGAAAGATCTCATTAAAGGTGTCAAGCCTTCCGCAAACTATGATTTCATATTCTTCTGAACAAAGGTGCACAAGATGGCAATAAATTACTAGATGATGTGAGATTATGTTTGGTTGATGATCTCAAGAAAATCCATGTCTCACAATCAAAACAAGTCAAAGTGAACATGCTCAATATTATTATCTAAAGATCACGACAAAACAAAGTTCAAGATTAACATGAAGAATCAAAAAGTTGCAAGCTGTAAAAGCTTAGTTCTAGTGTTTTCAAGGGTGACCTCCTTAGGGGGAGATTGTTAGATCATGAGTTAAAAGACTAGGTCACCCCGTATATTTATTTATTTATTTTAGTTCGTAGTTTAATAGTTTATAGTACATTTTTGGTTTTAGTCGGGGTACGAATTTCGGTATATTGTCGTACTATATAAGCCTCTTCCAACTTTGGAAGAGGCAAGCTAGTCAAATATTTTACACTTCAAAACACATACACACTCTCTCTCTCTAAAATCTCTCTCTTGTGTTTCTTCAATAGAAACTGCTAAACCACTCGAATAATCACCGTGTTATGAATTAAACGTCTTACAAATAGATTTTTGGCTGAACCAGGACTTTCTGACGTTCAAATCTCAGACAGTCATTACCCAAAATTGCTGCTTATCAAGCTGTTGTCTGGTTGCTTATAACTATGATTGTGATTGTACTCAATTCAGCCAAGATTGCTCTCTTGGCCATATTCTGAACTAGACTTATCACTTCAATACGTGAGCAAGGATCAAGACGTCTTCTGAAACAGTCTAATGATGTGAGTAGTCAGAAAACTGACATGATCCGTGATAGCAATTCATTAGTTATTTCTTTGTATCTGAGTGAATACAACAGGAAACTATTCAGAATTCTAAATCTTACTGCTACATCATAGATGTGTACTGATATTGTATATGTTTTTGAACAAATAACTACCCAAGGAGTGGAGCATTGCAACACTGTTAATAAAGCTTTGACTAACCGAGCTTGCAGATAACAGCGAAAAGAGGTTAAAGATTTGAAAGAAAAACAAAATGTTGAAAACAGTTTTTCAGGATCAAATGAACAGTTTGCCGAGATTGTACATCTTAAGCAAAATCTTTTCGAACAAGTGCAAGAAAAAGATTGTTTAATAAAAACAGTTTCTGAACTCAAAAATAAGTTGAAATTTGAAGAAAACAGAAATATTGAAAGAGAAATTGAGCTAGAAAAGAAAATTAAGCAACTTGACAACATCATTTTCAAAAGAGGTCAATCTGCGCAAACTGTTCGTATGCTGACTAACTCCAAAATTTGTTATGATCATTCCTCGAAACAAGCTCTTGGTTTTGAAAAACCTTTCTGTATGAAGAAAGCTCGGGAGTCAAAGCCAAAGCTGTATGATGTCCCTGATTCTGATGAAACATTAGAGCTAAGTGAAAAGAGTCGTTCAAAAATGCTTTTGAAAGAACAAGATCCATTGTTTGTGAAACATAGAATAAACACAAAACCCATTAATTATGATATTCTTAATAACGATTACTACAAACGATTTGTTCGACAAACTGATTTATATAGTGAACATGCCTATTGGAAAGCGACTTCGGTCCCAGCTTTAGACCCATCTCATTCTTCCACAACTGTCATAGTAGAAGTTCCAAAAGAACTTCAACAGTAAGTATGGTGGGAATACTAGCTTGAGATACCTTAAACGATATCTTTCTGGCTTTGATCAGGTTGGTCTAAAGAAAGAACCACTGCTACAGCTATCACTGGAGGGCACTGGGGGTTTTTGAACTTTACAAAGGCTTGTTTTCGAGATGAATTCATTCCGTTTATAAAAATTAAAAGATATCTTAAATCACTTCGACCAATACTTGCAGTTGAAGACTTGCCGATGTCTAAAAGTCTTTTATCAAAATGGAAAAGGGCTGTCGAACAACATCGCTCTGGAGTCAGAACTTTCGAAGTTTATAATGAAATAAGTTTGGTGACAATTGAACGACTCTTGGCACAAGCTATTGATAAGGATATTGTAAGACTGTTGTGAATTTGTCTTGGTGGATTGCAAGTGGTGAAATTGTGACTGATATGTCAAAATGTGTTTCGAACTCGAGACTGAGTCTTGCAAGAAAATGGATTTTTGTTGATAAAGAAACTTACATAAACTTTGCAAGTCGTTTTACAACTTTTGAAAAACATTGCATCACTTTTGGATGCTAAATTCTCACTTTATCAAGAAATTTTTTTCAACAAGAAAAACAGTCGTCTTTAAATTCAATGATCCGAGTTTTACTAGTTGTATCGAATTAAGTGAATTGAAAGCTCAGTCTCAAGCGGAAAGACACTGTCTTGTCAAGTTGAAAGAGAATGAATTAAGTCCCTTTAAGTGTTATGAGGTGGGATAGTTCAGTTCAAAAATGGGACCATGGTTGAAAATAGAGACACTTAACATAGAATTGGTACATTGAGTGACAAAATTGGTTACTGAGAATGAGCATTTGAAAAGACTTATAAGCAATGTATGTCTCGATTTAAGCCAAAACGTGTCAATCAAAAGATCATGTGATGCTGTTAATTCAAGCAAGGATATAAAGTCCTAGGAGATTTTTTGATTTTAATGCTATACTTCAGATCAAGGTTTGGTACTTAGCAGCCTAAAAAAGTGTTAAGGAAACTTAAGGACTAGGATAGATAACTCAAGGAGAATGTGACCCACTATGTTGATTCCAAGTATGTCTAAGGGATAAAATGGAACCAATCACACCCCAAAATTGTTTGAACAAAAGGACTGCTCACTCTTCATATATTAAGCAGACCCAGGAAGAAGCTTTGGTCCTTAGGGATATAGATCGAACATGTAAAAAGATAATTATCCTCAAGATCACTTTTAGAGTATGCCTTTTGGTTTATTAACAAAAATGTCATTCAGGATTTGCTTTCTCTCATTAAGTAGATCTTGCTCTAGCATCAACAAGTTGTGAGTCCTCAATTAATGAGGTCATTACCAAGGAAAAAAAGTGACAAGCAGGTTAGGTTTGCCGATTCACTAATCACAACAGAAACCACAAAACCAGTTAGTTTTCGACTTCAATCATAGTTTCTAACAAAGCGGTTCTTGTGTTGCATTCTACAGGAGTAGACTTTCTCACTAGTGCTTGCGGAATCACTGCCACCTTTTCCAAGGCAATACCAAGATGATAGGATTCTGCAAACAAAAGTAGTTAATTTCGAAGTTTAAGTAGAAGCTCACCCTCGGATCTTTAAATTCTATTTTGATAAACGAAATGGTACTGTTAAGTTAGGATATGCGGGACACGGACATATGTATAACCGAGAGAATATCAGCGCTTTAAATTATGGCTTTTTTGGGGTGCATGTCTTCAGACACAATGGGGAAGTGATATTCTTGCGATTTTTTTATGCCATTCAATTTGATTTTCCAGGGGGAAGCGTGGTGTGTGAATGAAAATTATTTAAGCGGTGAGAGATACGTTGCTGATCCAGATAATGCTTACCCAAACGACAATCACTATGCTTATTCTTAATGGTTTACATTGTATGATCATTTTCAGTCTACGCGATTTAGCTTAACGATTAAAATTAAAAGTGAACGCATACGAGAAAAAAAATAGTGAAATTAAATAGTATTGTAAATGACCTGAAAATACGGAATGTTACAACTTGGACACCACACCAAGGAAACTTGGGCACAAAGGCTCATTCGAGCCCTATAAATAGCCGAGACCCTTACACCACTCAAACACACCTCAAAACTCAATATAAACAACAATGGAGTCTTAAAGCAGATCAAGAAGTATTAATTGAAGCCCCAAGATCAGAATAGAAGCCAAGAATCAAGAGAAAAGAACCATTGAAGTCGTTCCTAGGTGTACGAAACCGAAAACCCCATTTCGACCCATTTTAGCTTAGGTAAGCTCAAAATCTTGTTCAATAAGCTTATAATCTCTATTATAATGTTTATAATACTCTTAAGATCATATATGAACTCTTGTTAAAGCCTTGAATCCTCAAACCCCATGCATTTTTTGGTTAAAACCCTAAAAGCAATCCATTTTGATTTTTTTAGCTAACAAATCCTTTTTCTAAACTTTTGTTACATTAGAACATCTTATTTTAGCTTATTCTAATAAGCTATAACCTGAAAATATCATTTGGAACCCTAAAATAAGCTTGCATGGCTTTTTGGACTTGATTTGCAAATGTTTTCATGCATAGGGGTATATATCGTAACTTTATGAAATTTATAACTAGAGGGGCTGAAAATGTCATTATTCTAAAGTTATAACTATAAGGACCTATTTTGCCAAGTTTTAAAGTTAAAGGTTTAAATTATATATACTTTATATATAAAGGACTAAACTTGTAAAAGTTTATAAACCAAGGGTATATATTGCCATTTTTGCAAACTTAAAAATATAAAATATAATATTTTTATATAAATTATAAAAATATATATTAATATTATAAAACTCGATTTTATTAAAACCTGACACAATTATCATTATTAATCAACGATCGACGCATTATAAAACAATTACGTTATATATTTAACGTAATTTATCATCGACTAACTTTTGAAGAAACTTAAAATTTTATCATATCACGTTACTAGGGAGCTTCATGTGAGGAGTTTCATTTGGGTATACGTTTTGACGAGTTTGTTGGATTTACGATTTAAAGTGTCCTGGCTCCTCAAACGTTTACTACATGACCTCTGAATTATGATGGCCCGAACAGTGATACAATATTTCCATAAACTAATAAATCAAATATAAATGTTAAACTCTGTAAAGTTGTGAAACATAAACAATCAAACTAAGACTTGACATATTACCCCAGGTTGTGTGACGAAGCCGTTACTTTCACTTGATATACTTTTGCCATCAATCAGATTTCCCCTGTTAAGGTGAGTTCATAGCCTCGCATTTTAAATCTTCTAATGTTTTCATAAACCCGCGAGGGGGATACATGCTATAAACCATGAATACGAGTATTTTTCCAATTGTATGCTATCCTGATATATTATTGCCTAAGTCCTTACTTTTGCCATTAAGACCCCACTATCATGAACCGTTAATTACTTTTCGGAGTAAGTGCGAATACTGTGAATAGATCTATTTGGGACTGAGCTTCCTCGTTGGTGTACCTATACTTTCTAGTAACCAAACACACATCATTTGAATCACTATGTGGGTGTTTGACAAAGGCACCCGTTAGGGAAACTTATTGTGATTATTGATTATGTCAAGGTCTCGGTACATGAGCTTAGGGCAATAATACTATTTTCCATAATAATTGTACTCATTACAATTATAACACTTATGGGTGTATAGCAACGTAACCCACTATTGAACTTGTATTCAAACTGTTTAACATAAACCTATGAATTTCACTCAACCTTTGTGTTGACTTTTTAGTATGTTTATCTCAAGTAACTGAGCATCTTATGGTACGGAGTGGCACAGACTTGAAGATGGCTAAACTATTATCATTCAAACTTTATGTTTTCATGTAGATTTTGGGACCTCTATTTGTAAAAACTCTGATGAAATAATGAATGATAACTTATCTTTTAAAAACGTCTCTTTTAAGTCATTTTCTATGATTATGACTATTATACTATGAAATAATACCCCAGATTAGCTTCCGCTGCTATATGTCAATAATGGGGGTGTTATAACTAGACTGAGATATCTCAGTGGTCCTTATGGCTTTCCTAGGTTTATGGGTCTTTTTATGTTGATATGATGATGGAACAATGATTGGTTTCTTTATGATAGAGTTGAGTAAATGTAGATGTGGGTTGGGGATCAGTGGGTTGTCTTGACCCTTCATCTATATCTACTTAATGTTTCAATCACTTTCATTTATTCTCAATTGACCTCCTCTCAAATAATGCTTCAGAGGTTAAGAATTTGCTCAGCAGTTATAACTCTAATGATATCCCAGCAGTACTAACTTTGGCTCAGTAGTACTAACTTTTTCCTGGCAGTACTAATTTTCTGCCTAGCAGTATTAACCTTACAACTACCAGTTTTAATTTCAAACCTCTTCAATCATTACTCTAACAAATTTTAGCTTCAAAGATTGAGTAATCCAATGCTAGCAATCAAAAAGTTAAATCTGCTAACATCAAATGCCTTTGTGATAAGATCTGCAACATTGTGGTCTGTGTGAATCTTGATTACTTGAATCAACTTCTTCTCATAAGAATATCCGATGAAATGATGCCTAATCTCTATGTGCTTGGTTTTAGAGTGAAACACTAGATTCTTTACAATAGAAATGGTACTTTTATTATCAATGTAAATCTTGGTATTAATGAAGTTGAACCCATAATCAAGCATTTTATTTAGAATTCATAACACCTGTCTACAGCAATTAGCAGTAGCAACATACTCTTCCTCAGTAGTAGAGTTGGCAACTATAGTCTGCTTCTTGCATTGCCATGAAATTAATCTCTTGCCAAGAAATTGATAACCTCCTGTTATGGATTTCCTATCAAGACTGACACCAGCATAATCACTATCTAAAAAAGCCTCCAAGTCAAATGGTGAATCTCTAGGATACCAAAGGCCCAATTTAGGTTGACCTTTTAAGTATCTAAAAATTCTCTTCACAACATGAATATGTGAAGTCTTTGGTGTAACTTGGAACCTTGCACAAGCACAAACAACAAAAGTTATGTCTGGTCTAGAAGCTGTTAGGTACATCAATGATCCAATCATTGATCTGTATAAATGAACATCTACAGCTTCAGCTTCTTCATCCTTAACCAATGCCTTATTAGTCTCTATTGGAGTGCTTGCTGTCTTCACAGTGGCAAAATCAAACTTCTTCAATATTTCAGCCACATATTTGTCTTGGCTAATGAAGATTCCATCCTCCTTCTGTTGTACTTGTAATCCTAAGAAGAAAGTGAGTTCCCCCATAGAACTCATCTGGAATCTCTTGTGCATCAAACCTTCAAACTCATCACATAAAGACTTCTTTGTGGACCCAAAGATGATATCATCAACATACACCTGTACTAACAAGATATCACCTTTGTCCTTCTTGATGAACAAAGTCTTATCTATAGTGCCTCTTCTAAATCCATTTTCAATTAAGTAGGTAGACAAGGTCTCATACCAGGCTCTAGGAGCTTGATGTAGACCATATAAAGCTTTTTCTACCTTATACACTTTGTCAGGGAAATGTGGATCTTCAAAACCAGGAGGTTGGCAAACATATACCTCCTCTTTAATAGTACCATATAAGAAGGCACTCTTTACATCCATCTGGTACACAATAAACCCCATAAATGATGCATAGGCCAAAAATAACCTGATTGCTTCTATCCTAGCAACAGGAGCAAAAACCTCATCATAATCAATGCCTTCTTCTTGGGTATAACCTTGTGCAACCAGTCTTGCTTTGTTTCTGACAACAATTCCTCTCTCATCTTTCTTATTTCTAAAGACCCATTTGGTTCCAATTGCCCTCTTGCCATTAGGTAAATCTACCAGAGTCTAAACCTTTTGAAGTTTAAATTGCAGAAGCTCCTCTTGCATTGCCTCTACCCAGCTTGGATCTTCTAAAGCTTGAATCACCTTCTTGGGTTCTTTTTGAGAGAGAAAACAAGCAAATAAGCAGTTTTGATAATCTTTGTGATTTGTTCTCCTCTGCTTATTAATGTTGCACACCATAGCATGTTCATCAGAAATCTTGGTCATTCTCCTTATTTGAATAGCTAAATTTAAGTCTCTAATGATCTGGTCTTTAGGATGATCCTTATCAATTCTGATTGTGGGAATAGGACTAACATTCATGGTTGTTTCTAAGTTGTTGAGGTTAGCCTCTGCACCCACATCTTCATCATCATATGCACTATCAAAAATTCCAGTATCATCCATTGGAGTCACATTTGAAACAGGTAGAAGTGTAAATGCATTTTTGAAAGGATAAAATCTTTCAAATAGATGATCCTCAAATGCATTAGAAGCTTCAGTAGTATTAACTGGTGATGATGGATCATCGTAAGTAAAAGATGGTCCAGCAACACTAACAGGTGTACTAATAGTATTAATATTATTAGTGCTGTAAGGATATTCAGTCTGCTGTTCTTATTGAAGTAGCCTTTCAAACTCACTTCTTGTGGCTTGTTCATCTTTCCCATCTTTATCTGAAGCTCCACTTTTATCCATTTTTGTAGGCTTCTCTAATAACAACCCGCAATTTTCATAAATGTAAATATCCATATATTAAGTTAGATGATGTACAATCTATCAATTATATATGAACTCGCCTTTTTTAGGGAAATTTTTCGCTTTATTACATTACTTACTTTGCCAATATCTCGATGTACAACATTTCTTGCATAACTAAAGTTAACGAGCTCAGGCAACCTACATATGGAAATCCTATCTTCATATATGTCAAGCAATCATCATAATATATCAAGTCAATATCATAATATCATTTTTACAAAGTACATTATTCCTATAATGTACCATTCGCAACGTTATATCAAACCGGGCTTTAAACCATTATCATATGCCTCTAAACCCTAATTCCATGAATGATTAATATCTAAAGTGAATGTACAAGCTACTAAAGCATATGTATAAGTAATATAACATATCATTTGAAATATAAAATCTCTTCAAGTCAAAGTACAAGTCTCTAAAAACTCAATGTACAAGTCATTAAGTATGATCTCCAAAATAGCTGTTTTACCTCCGTTTTCATTCTAATCTGTTCACCACCACTTATGTCAAGCTACTACACTCAATATACAATGTGTAAACCCTAATTATTCTAATCATAAGCTTTCATACATCTTTTTACACTCAAAACCCTAATTCAAAACCCTAAACCCTAAAAACGAGCCAATTTCTGAACCATGACCCGTTTCTTGATTTTTATCCATTGTAAAACCAAACCAACTCTCAAATAAGTTATAATAACATAAATTACAAGATTATCAATCACATTCCATCATTATTTCACCATATTAACAACAATGTACAAGAAATAAATCTAGAAAACCCTAATTGTGCCCTAATTTGAACTTTGACCCATTTACTTATTTTCTACCCATTTTAACCCAAACCACCTATCAACTTTTGATTATAATCCTTAATTTAAGTCTTAGGATCAGTAACCTATCATTCCTAATCAAGTATACATGAAATTCAAGCTTGAAAACCCTAATTAAGCCCTAATGTACCCGAAACTCATAACCTTTGCATTTTGACCCATTTTGAAAGTTTTTCTTGCATTCAAGCACCTTGATGATGCACCTACTTGAAGTGAAAGCTGCTTACAAGCACCTCTCTTCAAATATCTTCAACTTATATTGTTTAAAATTCATCACATGGTTGCTTGTTCTGTTATCCTTAGCCGCAGTATCAAAAGAGGTACACACCTTATTCAAGCTAGTTTCTAGATTAACCACCACATCTACTAGCTTAACCTCATCACCCTCTAGGTCTATTATGTGTCCTAACTCAGATTGAAAGCTTTCCTTGAGCTCTAAGGGTCATTCGACTATAAATAGCAACCTAAACACTTCATTTTTCTTCATCCCCCACTTCCTCCTCTATAACCCTTACATAGAAGCAATCCTTAGCTCTAAGAGATCCTAAGAAGTCTTAATAAGGCTCAAGTTCAGAAAGGAAGTAAAATAAACCAAGAAACGAAGCCCCAGAGTCGTTTTTCTAGGCGTACGAAGCTAAAAGTCCAGATTTCGACCCCTTTCTAAGCTATAAGCTCAAGACCATGTTCTATAAGATTATATTTTGTATTAATACCTTTATAATGTTCATATGATCATGCTAAAATCATAATATAAAGCTTTGAACTTAAAAACCTATGTGTTATACCTTTTTAATCAAAACCGTACACCCAAACCCTAATTTCATGTTTTTGCTTAATCTATAAGCAAACTTGTAAACTATTGTTATAATCCAGCCAATAGCTTAACTAACATTAAAATAAGTGCTTTGATAAGTCATGAAAGAATTTGAACTTAAAACCCGCGCGTTTTCATTTTAAAACCCTAATATGACCCCTTTTTTGCATCCTACTTACGAATCTTAGTAAAACATGCGTTGCGTTAAATATTCATATTTTTAGTTTATTATAACATATAAATGTCTATTGAAATGATAAAATAAGCTAGCATTGCAATTTGGATCATGTTAATGTAAATAATACATCCATGCAAGGGTGTATTATAACGTAACTTTGAACTTAATAACTAAAAGGACTAAAAAATGACATTATACTCAAAATTATAACTATAGGGGTTCTATTAATAACACTTTATCAAATGCAAGGTTTACTGTAAATCTTTTAAACTGAGAGACCAAGTCATAAAAGTGCAAACTCCAAAGGTATATTCTGCCATTTTTCAAACTCAAGGGTCTAAAATGTAACATTTTGAAAAAGTATAAAGACACATTCAAAACATTACCGGACATAACTTTAATTAACGCTAGACGTGCTTAACATTTCTAGATATTGAATAAAACGCTTAAAACTGCTTATGTTATAACTATTATATCATTCAACATCGTTGTGGCTTTCAAAAAACATGTCACGGATCATATCAACCACAATACTATGGGGAGCTTCATATTAAGGATTTCATCTGTATTAAGTTCTTACTGAGTTGTTGGGTTTACGTATTTAAAGTCCCTAGCTCCTCAAACGTTTAGCTGAATGGACTTCCTTGAATTTATGATGGCCCGAATGGTTCAGATAATTTTTAATATTAAAACCACATCGACCGTAAAATCCTTACCATATTCAATCAAACTAAGACTACAAATATTACCCCAAGATGCCCGTGACGAAGCCGTTCCTTCATTTCCATATACATTTGCTATCAATTTCCCTATAACCGTTCAAGGTCAGTTCATAGCCCATCTCATTTCTAACTTTTATAAACCCGCGAGGGGGATCATGCCATAAAACAATGAATGCAGTTATTTCTGTATTCTATTTAAATCTACTATTGCCCTAAATGTAACCCCTGCTTTGTACCTTTAAGTCCCATATCATGACCTTAATTACTCTCTGTAGTAAGCGCGAATGGTGTGAATAGATCATTTGGGCGGACCCCGTTGGTGTACCTAAAATACGAAAAGCCAATGCACATCATTAGAAACCACGCGGGTAATTTTGGCAAAGTGTACCCGCAGGGGCTATAAGCTATCACCATAGCCCTAAGGCTTTGGATTCAGAGCTAATGGCCAATAATAAATTATTTTTTCAATAACGGTGTAAATCTACGAAACCCATATCAGCACTTGCATTCAAAATATATAACTTAAACCTTTGGATTTCACTCAACCTTTTGTGTTTACTTTTAGCATGTTTTATCACAGGTAACTAATGGCACGGAGTGGCGAGACATGAGGTGGTAAAAACCGTTTATCATTCAAACTTATGAAATAGGATTTTGGAACCTCTCGTAGTAAAAACACTGAAGAAATAATGAATGAAAACTTATTTTAAAAAACCGACTCTTTTTTATTTCGTTTTCTATGAATATGACTGTTGTAACCTTGAAGTAATAACCCAGATTAGCTTCCACTCTTTATGTAAATAAGGGGGTGTTACATATTCTGTCGGCAATTGCTGTGACCAGCCACAAATTTGAAAAATGAAGTTAGATTCCCCAAAATTTATTACATAAGCTTGCACTGTTGTTGATTGAAGAACGGTGCAGAAGAAAGCCTCTAAGTACCCTATACTCCTATCATAAAGTATATGAAAAGTACAACACCTCTTGAAATTATGAACATCTGCATATGCGTATGATACTGAGTACTATAATGTAACTCCTTTAAGTGATAGTTATCCAGTTCTTCAACCAACCACCCCTTGACTGCTGGAAACTAGATACTCCAAGTCTCAATCATAACCGTGTTCAAGTAAGTCATCAATCGATAAAGGGGGTTTAGGCAAAAGGGGTTGAAAGTAAAAGAAAGTCTCGATGATGAAATAAGTAGACGCCTTCGTGAAACCCACTTCAGTCTCAAATAAGGGATATCAAATACACTTCGTGATCACTTGACATTAAAATCCAAATTCCATAACCGTTTTGACGTTTTAGTGAAACTTTATGATCGTTTTAGCATTAAGTGTTGTATTTGCTTTGGTGTTGTGGAAGGTGTTTAAGTTTGGTTCTTGGCGAAAACAGGTGAAAATGGCCTTAAACTCAAATTCAGTAAAATTACCGAAAATGGTTGCATTTCGGTGAAATTTACCGAAAATGGTAGGAATTTCGGTGAATTTACCAAAAATGGTATAATTCACCCAAACTCTTGTATAATTCGCCTAGTATACATATAATTCGCCTAGAATACGTATAATTCACCTAGAATACGTATAATTCGCCTAGAATACGTATAATTCTCCTAGAAGACGTATAATACGCCTGGAATACATATAATTCACCTAGAACACCATGTATAATTCGCCCAGTGTACTTTTTGTGTACGCCTAGTGTAAAAAAATACACCTTTTGAAACACGAAAAAGACACATTTTTTACGTTTTTGCTCGATTTTTCTTGTACAGCTAGGTAAATCTAGGAAAGTCTTAACATAAAAACCTAAACTTTATGGTTTTTAACTCGAAAAAAAATTATTTTTCATGTAAAAAGCTTAAAAGGACCATAAATCTTTCGAAATAAGCTTAAAGAAACCACAAAACACTTGTACAAATGAGCTAGAACCATGAGAGAGAAGAAATATTCAAGCTTTTGTACAAAATACTCACCAACCAACCCAAGCCGTGGGTTTTGGCTTAAAAATATGCCACGAAATGGCTTATTAAGCCACAAACAACACCCCAATAAGCAACCCATCAATACGAAACACTCCTAGGCTCTGGTACCAATTGTTACCCATAAAGATTCTAGCCTAAAACATATGATCCGGAGGTCAGGGAGGATAAAAGTGAAAGTAAGCCATATTATTAGATGTAGAGAGAGAAAGGGAAGAGTGTGTGTTTTCTAGAAAGAGGGAGGAGAAAACACATACTATGTGATGTACAAATGATTATCGTCACCCTCCTATGGAAGTTTAAGAGGGTATATATATGCTTGTGACACTATAACTATTCTAACTTGACATTATTAGTCCCTATGTGTCACGCCTTACGATATCTAATGTAATTCCGTATAAGTTGACATATTTTAAGGCTAACACAATGGCTTGTCTTGACTTTGTAAAATCCCGAGAAATACTTAGCAATTTTCTCGGTTCTAGTTAAGATTTGTAAAATCCCATGAAATAACAATCTTAATCACCTTCAACAACATCTCTTTAACATAATCCTCCTTTATCACTGAATGATCAAATTTCATCAATTCAACTCAATCAATTAAATGACGACAATTATCTAACACAGATATTTTCGGTGGCTTATAACCGTCCTCCAATGCTTGAAAAGACAATGTATGACTCTTGGCAGAGTCGTATGTTGATCTACATACAAGGTAAGGAACACGGTAGAATGATTCATGACTCAGTTCTCAACGGTCCACTTGTATGGAGTACAATTGAAGTGGATGGTGTCACAAGACCAAAGACTTATGAAGAATTATCCAATAAAGAAAAACTTCAAGCTGATTGTGATCTTAAAGCCACCACCTGATGTCTATTCTCTTGTCAATCATCACAAAGTGGCTAAAGAAAATTTTGGAACAAAAGTTAAGTACTCATGAAAGTCATGGAACTTTCACAACAAGAACGTGAGTGTAAGCTGTATAATGAGTTTGATAGGTTTACTTCCATCAAGGGTGAAACACTTTATGAATATTATTTGCAGTTCACTTAACTCATCAATGATATGAACATAATCAAAATGACAATGCGACCAGACGAAATAAACATAAAGTTTTTAAATGGTCTTCAGCCCGAGCGGAGCAAATTTGTGACAAATGTTAAGTTAGCAAGGGATTTACATACAACCAATTATGATCAGCTTTATGCATATCTCAGCCAACACGAGGCACACGCTCATGAAGTTCGTGTGATGCATGAATGGTATCCGAATCCACTTGCCTTAGTTGCTAACTATCATCACATACCGTCTTACCTGAACATCCATCATTCTCAGTACAATCCTCCTCCGTATCAACAATAGCTTTTACTACTTGGTCAACAAATGTACTCTCATTCACCATAGTCACGGCCCTATAAAGCACCTCATCATTCAAAGCAATATCAAAATGCTTACCAAACTCAAATCAGTTATCCAACACCATCAGTTCCTCAAAATGCATATCATTCCCCTCTAATTTCACAACAACCACAAGCTGAGTTTCCCCAATTAGACTCAAGTCTTGTTGTTCCATCATTTCTACCAAGTGATGATCTAATTGCTTACCTCAACAAAGCAATGGCATTCATGTCAATTGTAATGGCATCACATTTTCCTTTAACCAAGAACCAACTCATAACATCTTCCAATCTAAGAAACCAAGCTATCATTCAAGATAGCAGGGTTACTGTTTAACTTGTATAAAGGAGACAATCAGAGTTTAGCTGGTACGAGAACTAAAGGAAATGCTACAAGCTCAGGGGAAATAATGCAGCATGTCAAGCAAGGGTTGTTAAGTGTTATAATTTTCAGGGTGAAGGGCAATGGCAAGGCAGTGCACTCAGCCTAAGAGGCCAAGGAATTCTACATGGTTTAAGGAAAAGATGTTGCTTATTTAGGCACAAGAATCTGGTCAGGTATTGGATGAGGAGTAGTTAGCAATCTTAGCAGATTCTCGAGTTGCAGATGGTCAAGCTACTCAGACAATAATCACACACAATGCTTCTTTCTAGACTGATGATCTAGATACTTACGACTCAGACTGTGATGATATCTCTTCAGTAAAAGCGGTCTTTATGGCTAATCTTTCTGGTTACGATTCACAAGTCCTCTCCGAGGTACAAATTCTGACACCTTATCAAACGAAGATATGATTTGAATCCAAAGTGTGCAAGAGATGCAATATTCTGAACAAACACCTATTGATGATTATCCATATAATGAGATAACAAGTGATAGTAATATCATTTCTTATTCCTAATATCTGCATGAAACGCAAAATGTGGTTTTTCAAGATACTAATTCTTATGCACCACAAGATGTTATGATAATGTCTATGTTTGAACAAATGTCTAATCAAGTAACTAATTAGGATAAAGTTAATCAGGAAAACAAATTTGTTAATGAATCCTTAACCACTTAGCTTGAAAGAATACAAGGATACAGTGCAAACAATTTAAACAAAGACTGAATATAGATTTGAGAAGTCGTGAAAAATTTATTGGTTCACTAATGGATGACATGATTCAAAATAGGAATGCAATGTATATTTCCTTTGAACAGAAGATTGACTCACTTAAACAGACTCCTTTTAAACATGTCGAGGAAAATGGAATCGTTGCTGACAACATTTACTATTTTCAAAAAGGAATCCAAAGAAAAAGAAAATAAATATATTGACAAGGAAAGTGATTTAGAAAACAAGATAAAGGAACTGGATAATATTGTCTATAAAGTTGGTCAATCTGCGCAAACTGTGCATATGCTAATGAAGCCACAAGTTTTCTATGATGACACTCACAAACAAGCTCTTGGTTATCAAAATCTGTTTTATCTTAAGAAAGCTCAACGGATTAAGCCAACGTTGTATGATGGTATTGTGATATCTAAGAAACATGAAGTGATTTTTGTGGATGATTCTGAAGAGACATTGATTCTAGAAGAAGAGAGTCGATCAAAAATGCTTGCAAAACAAAATGACCCAATTTCAAAAGAAAAGAAGATTCATATTTCTCTAATTAATTATTCCGAGTTGAATAAATTGTCCGAAGATTTTAGAAAACGTTTTGTTCTACAAAAGCAATTGTATACAGAACAAGCATTCTGGTTACCGCTTTCAAACCCTAATTCTGAACAATTTGTTTTTTCACATACATCAGTTAAAATAGAGGTTCCTAAAGAACTTCCAAAGGTAAGTTTGGTAAATAAAAGTTTTCAGAAACTAAAAAATCATCTTGCCATTTTTGACAAGGTGGTGAAAGATAGAATTACACCCACAACAATAACTGAGGATGGATGGGGTTTTGAACATACCAAAAAGGTTTTCTTAGAAGAAGTAATTCCATTTATAAATTCTTTACGGTCATCATTTAAAGATTTTGATAATGGTCTTTACAGTGAACTTAATGAAGTGAAAATGGTCTTTAACCAAATGGAAGCTTGTGTTGAACAGTGTTCTATAGACAAGAAATGTTTTGAAATTAAAAAAAAGAACTTCTTCTTGAAAACGATCGACTCTTGGAACTAATCATATCTCAAGATCTTGTGCATACTGCTGTAAATTCTTTAGAAGTCATTGATGAGTGTAAAAGTATAAGAAAAAGCTGGTGTGAGGAGTATAATAGGAATCTAACGCTTGAGGCTGGGCTTTCAAAAATGAATGAACTTTCAAAAACATGTTCCAGACTTCAAAACCATTGTATTTCACTTGAACTGGAATTACAACAGAATAAAGAAAGTGGTCAAAATAACAGATCTTGTAACAATCTGGATGTTCCAGCATTCAATGAATTTTTTGTTATAAATAATCTAAAAGCTCAGTTACAAGCCAAAGAATCCACAATAAGCAAGTTGAGAGCACGCATTGCAATATTAAAAGGAAAAAATGTGTCAGATAATCATGAACCTGTAAATAATGCAAGTGTCATAGCTCCAAGAATGTTCAGGTTAGACTTAGAACCTCTTTCTCATAGACTTAAGAACAATAGGGAAGCACATGAGGATTATCTTGAGAAAACTAAGGATCATACTGACACACTACGTAGGCTTGTAGAATGAGCTAGAAAACATAATCCTAGTGATCCTTACTTAGACTATGCTTGTATGTTTACAATACGCGTTCAGGAATTGTTAGCTTATGTTTCTGAAACATGTCCCGGTTCTAAAGTTGAAACAAAGAAATTGGTTGCTGTCACACCAATGAATAAAACCAGAAAAGTTAGGTCTCAGGAACCTAAGGAATCATCAAGTACAACACAAAAAAAGGTAGCATTACAGACCAAATGGACTACTGACAAACCTCTGTTGTCTTCTACAAGAGTAATTCCCTCTACTAGCACTAGCGGATCACAATCTAAGAACAATACAAGGAAAAATAGGATCACGCCAGCAGCAAGTAGTATCAATAAGAATAAGACCGCAGAAGCTCTCCCTAGGAAAGTTATGTCTAGTTCAAATAAAAAGTATCATGTGTCTTTATGTAATGAAAAATTTTAACATACTACAAAAGATGTGAATTCTAAGTTTGTATGTTCTACATGCAATGGTTGTTTATTTTATGCTAATCATGATAAATGTGTTGTTACTTATATAAATGATGTGAATAAGCGTGTTAAATCAAAGTCTGGTAAGAGCATAAAGATGGAATGAAAACCTACTGGAAAAGTATTCACTAGTGTTGGGCATAGGTGGTTACCTACAGGAAGGACCTTTACTATAAATGGAACACAATGCCCTCTGACTAGAATCACTTTCAATCCCATAGTGCCTCCTAAGGAACCCAACCAAACACCAGTAATTACTCCTACTCAAGAAGTTAAAGTATACCGTAAGAGAACCAAAGTTGCAAATTCTGTACATTTCAGTGACGAACCTAGTATCTTAGGACCTAAGAATTCTAACATCTTGGAACCCAACAGAAATTAGGGACCCTTTGTTTTAAATTCTCCATCTTTTTCTCGTGTCCAATGCAGGTCCTCCAAATCGTCCTCTGGTATTTAGACTCGGGATGCTTTAAGCACATGACCGGACAACGGTCTCAGCTCATCAAATTTGTAGAAAAATTTCTTAGTACCGTCAGATTTTGTAATGATCATATTGCAAAGATAATGGGTTATGGTGACTATCAGATGGGAAATGTTATGATTTCTCGGGTTTATTATGTAGAAGGGTTAGGACACAACTTATTTTTCGTAGGCCAGTTTTGTGATTCCGATCTCGAAGTAGCTTTTCGCAAACACACCTGCTACATTCGTGACTTAGAAGGTGTTGATTTACTTAAGGGATCATGGGGATCAAATTTATACACTTTGTCTCTGGAAAATATGATGCTATCCTCTCCCATTTGTCTCTTGTCTAAAGCTTCAAAGACTAAGTCTTGGTTATGACACCGATGTTTGTCTCACTTAAACTTTGGCACCATCAATCAATTGGCTAAACAAGGTCTTGTTAGAGGTCTCCCCAAGCTAAAATTTGAATAAGATCACTTGTGTTCTACATGTTCGTTGAGTAAATGCAAGAAACATTCTCATAAAGCAAAATCTGAAGACACAAATCAAGAAAAACTCTATCTGCTGCATATGGATCTTTGTGGACCAATGTGTCAAAAGTATCAATGGGAAGAAATATATTTTAGTTATCGTTGATGACTACTCACGGTTCACATGGGTTAAGTTATTAAGATCGAAAGATGAAGCTCCTGAGTTCATTATAAAATTTCTAAAAATGATACAAGTTCGTCGAAATACAACTGTAAGGAATATTCGCACACATAATGGAACGGCGTTTTTAAGAGACGAAATCGGACGTTAGTAGAAGCCGCTCGCAATATCTTGATATTTTCTAAGGCTCCATTATTTCTGTAGGCAAAAGCAGTTGCCACATCTTGTTACACCTAGAACCGTTCCCTGATACGTCTTCGTCACGGTAAAACACCATATGAGCTTCTACATGACAGAAAACCAGATTTAACTTACTTTCATGTCTTTGGTGCGCTATGTTATCCAACCAATGACAGTGAAGATCTGGGAAAGCTGAAACCTAAAGCTGATATTGGTATTTTCATTAGATATGCTCCTGAAAAGAAGGCTTACTGGATCTACAACAGACGTACCTGATGTGCTGTCGTGTAGGGTCAATTTATTAATTAATAATTACCAAGTTTTACATTTATATTTAGCCGACTTATCCTAAAACAACACTTTAACGGGCAGTGTACCCGATCGGGTGGAGTTTCGTGGTAAGTAGGGTGTCGAACACTAAGAGCGAGGTTGTTAACCTTATAATCTATCAGTATTTTAATTACTCCTATTTAAGTTAATTCTAATTACTAGTTAAACCTATGCTATATACGCTTCTAACAAATATGGGGGTTTTCAGCCTGAGAGACTGGCACGGGTTTTACGGTGACAATAATCAATTCTAAACACAATAAACATGCAAGAAAACAATCAGAAGATAAAAGAGCGGTGCAAGCCAAATAATAGAAAACTGTATTAGCCATATTAAATCTGATTAAATGCTGGTTTGTTTATTTAGTGCAATGATTTCTTATCTCGAAGCGGCATATCATTCTTAAGACTTAGGAGGGATATCATCGAAAGACCTAGACACTTGAATCTGTCATAATTAACGCATCGCATAAAGCATCCTTTAGTTTTTAATTATAATCTATCTAGGAATTAATAGCAATGGTGATCTGATAAACCCTAGATATCCAGGACTTTACCACTACTGTTTGACGGTATTTTATATACTGGTAGTCCACTACTCAAATCTTTATCAATTAATCAAGAACATACTTGTTGAAACATTACGGGTCACTGTCGGTCAAACTAAGCTCTTAATTTAAAGACAAAGATAGAATGTTATTTGTGATCCTATTGGTCCAGTAATATAAAACACGATATGAAGCTATCCCAGTAATCAGCTCAACTTGTTAGGCGAAACAGACCCAGTATAGATGATAGCTCGCATATTCAAACACTTAACAAGTATCATGTGATTAAACATAATTAAACTTTCACATAAAAAAAAAAAAATTTAAGTTAATCGATTTTAAAACAAACCAAAACAATCTTCATTAAGATGGCTAATACCCAAGGGTATTAGCCCATAACCATTATAATTATACAAGTGTTGATCAATACCAAGTAAACTAAAAGTTTTACTGAACGATACCAAAAATTAAATGATTACAAGAGTAAGGAAATTACACGGTGTCTTCTATGGAATCGTGATCAATGCTTGACCTTTATTGCTCTTCTTCTCTTCAGAAAATCATCTTTTATGAGTAAGGTATGAAGAATATGATTTTGCACATTGAAAACTTATTTTTGAGTCTTCTATTTATAACCTCTAAAAAAATGTTGGATACGCCGTATTGGGCTAGGCCAATACGGCGTATTAGGGTGTATCCCTTGGAGTGCGCGTAAAGTTTAAGACCAGTATAATATACATTCCCAAAATACAAATATCTTCGTATCTCTAAATAGTTATCTTCATGGATACGACGTATGGCAGAAGTGTTGTACACCGTATTAGGAATTGTGAAGACTTGGCGCTGATACGCCGTATCTCTTTTCCTGGATACGGCGTATTGGTCAAAATGAGGTAATCTTCAAATGTATTTGTTTTAGCTCTAAAATATGCGTCTTTTAGCGTGTCTTCACAAATCACTCTTCTATTACTGCAAATAATACTTTTAAGCAATTAAGTATACATTCTTGCAATAATTATATAAAAGTGGTTAGTTTATTCGGGATAAATGATGGTATAAATGTGACGTTATTTGATGTCATTAAATATCCCCATACTTGAATCCTACTTGTCCTCAAGTAGACTCTAGATTATATTGAAAATGTATCCCAACCGAAGTCAAGGATTTTTCTGTTTAAGCGCTTCTTTCGATTTAATCACCTGCACAAGACCAAGCACCTTACAAAATATGGAAATGAAATCACTCAGATCACTCAACTAATCTAGGGTGTAATATTTAAGCGGAATGCTCAATTGTTCGGTCGTGATTAGCTTAGTATCATAAGCTTGGCAAGGATACACATCTCCACCACTAGAGCTAAGGAGAAACAAGTCAAGAGGTAAATTTGGTTTTATTAAAGGCTAAGGTTAATCATTCTAACAGTCTTTCATCGATAGTAACCACCCAACAGAGGCAGCTGAACACACATAAACAAAAACCCGGTTTTTTTTTTTTTTCGCGTAACACAAATAGACATGTGTGTTCGAACACATCTTCATTCGAGCTTAACCAAAGGTTAGGATGAAGAATGATATAGGGTAGGGACCTTCTAGTTTTCACCTAAAGTCGTAAACCAACAAGGAGGCTAAATCACGCATACATGGCCGTAACGACGGAATAGACATGCATGACTCACTCCAACCTCGTTCGAGTAAAACCAAAGGTTAATTTCTAGGAATGGGAAGTAAATAGTTGTTAAATAAAATTCACAAAACAAATAGATTAAGCTTTGAACAAATAAGGTAGTTGCTAGTAACTTTTTCCCCGACCGTTCCATGATAAAGACTCGAAATATATACAAACGCATCGATCATATAGATGACAAAGACAACCTAAGTTGGCGTTCCCATAACAGTAAACTTTCCTTACATCTCAAACTTACATACTTATACAAAAGTGGTGATATCGGCCACTTAATACAAAACTATACATTGTCGACTTTTAATCCACGAATAATCTATCCTTCCAAGAATTTCTTCGGTTTAAGTTTAACGATCCGACTATAAAACTTCCTTATCTTTTTTGATGCATTTTCTCATTTTTTCCATTTTTTATTATTATTATTTAACATAAACCTCGGTGCAATTTTACCGTCTTCAGAATCATAATTTTTCCGGATAATTTTTCCTTCAATACATCTTCTTCGGACATAATACATAATCGCGAAAGTAGAAAAATAGACGAGCTACATATTTTCCCATTGCATTGTGCAAACTCCCGACCATAACAGAGATAGAAAATTTCACTTTGACATAGGAAATACAAAACTTTACACAAAAGCAACTAGCAACTTGATTAAAGTAAGCTTAATCTATAGGGTAGGCTAAGGTGTAAAGGTGTAACGAAATAGACATATGGTATGAAAAAGACAGGAATGACTCAACAGGTTTTTCTAGGAGATCTTACTCGTAGGGTGAGAGTAAGTAAAGGGTTACGCGAGATTTTAACTAACCAGTGTAGTTAGTTAAGTTTACAACATATAGGCTTTTTGGTGTATTCCTAAAAAATTACTAGTCAAAAATGTTTCTCCATCTAAATCTATAGTACTCATCATTACGGTCTCGAGTGATATACCAGGCCAAGTTCTAAAGTCTACTACATCACCGGCACACTCATATTTTTGTGGAATTTTTAGTAAATGTTTGGAAACGGAATAGGCTTAATTCTTACAAATTGGCATTAAGGGTTATAGTGCGCGAGGTCATGTAACTAGTAATTTTTACAAAAGTTATGCTAGAAATTTTTTATATTTTAGCATAATTTAAGCATATTAGCATGTTATTTGTAAAAGAAAGGGCAAGTAGGCGTTCTAATTCTCCATCCCCACTTAGATTATACAACGTCCTTGTTGTATAGATAAAACAATAAAGAAAATAGGAAATAGAATTAGAACGAGGAACTCCCCTGTTATGTTGCTCGGGATGATTCTCTAATTTGAGTTCTTTGAGCAAAAAGTGTGTTGACGAGGCTTCAGAATGCTCATACGAGTTCAGCACACGCCTTTTTCAGAGTATACCATATCATTGATTTTCCTTATAGCAAGGTCCTGTATAAAAGATTAGAAGACAAAGGTGCAATTCCTAACTCGGTTATACAAAATTTACAATGCAGGAAAACAATTAAACACACAACTGTACAGGGATTTGCATAAACGGTACTAACTATTTTATACTAACGGTATTAACTATCTAATCAGTACTAACATTTTGTACTGTGAGTACAAATTACAACTAGTGGTACTAACTAATATAACTAACGGTACTAAGTCAGGAATGCATAATTCCCAACAATTTTTTCTTCAACACTTCACTTCAAATATAATACATAATCGTGAAAGTAGCAAAATACACGAGCTACATATTTTCCCATTGCATTGTGCAATTTCCCGACCATAACAGAAATAGAAAATTTCACTTTGACACATGAAATACAAAACTTTATACAAAAGCAACTAGCAACTTGATTAAAGTAGGCTTAATCTACATAGTAGGCTAAGGTGTAAAGGTGTAACAAAATAAACATATGGTGTGAAAAAGACAGGAATGGCTCAACAGGTTTTTCTAGGGGATCTTACTCGTATGGTGAGAGTAAGCAAAGGGTTACACGGAATTTAACTAACCAGTGTAGTTAGTTAATTTTATAACATTTTAGGCTTTTTGGTGTATTCCTAGAAATTTACCAGTTAAAAATGTTTCTCCAACTAAATCCATAGTATTCATCATTGTGGTCTCGAGTGATATACCAGGCCAAGTTCTAAAGTCCACTACATCACCGGCACACTTATAATTTTTGTGAAATTTTTAGTAAACGTTTGGAAACGGTATAGGCTTAATTCTCACAATTTGGCATTAAGGGTTATAGTGCGCGAGGTCATGTAACTAGTAATTTTTACAAAAGTTATGCTAGAAAAAAAAATTAAATTTAGGCATAATTTAAGCACATTAGCATGTTATTTGTAAAAGAAAGGACAAGTATGCATTCTAATTCTCCATCCCCCCACTTAGAGTATACAACGTCCTCGTTGTATAGATAAAATAATAAAGAAAATGGGAATTATAATTAGAACGAGGAACTCCCCTGATATGTTGCTCGTGATGATTCTCCAATTTGAGTTTTTAAGCAAAAGTGTGTTGACGAGGCTTCAGAATGCTCGTACGAGTTCAAGACATGTCTTTTTCAGAGTATACCATAGCGTCGATTTCCTTATAGCAAGGTCCTGCATAAAAGATTAGAAGACAAAAGGTGTAATTCCTATCTCGGTTATGCAATGCAGGAAAACAATTAAACACACAGTTGTGCAGGGATCAATACGACGTATCCCAAACCCTAGGATACGTCGTATTGTACCTATAAAAACAATTAAAATATTTTTAAAGTAATAGAAATTAAATTACAGACTGATAACGTCCAAACACATCCATACGCCGTATCCAGAGGGGTTCGATACGCCGTATGGAGTGTTTGGGAAGACATACTCATGCAAAAAATAATTAAAAATAATTCAAACAATTTTAAAAAAACGACCGGGTTGTCTCTCCGGAAGCACTTTTGTTTCAGCTTAGTCGTTAAGTTCGACTTTTTCCTTTCCAGCTTTCACACTTTTCTTTACCAGTATTATGTCAATACATGTTCCATGCAAAGGTTTTTGAAATCTTGAGCTTGTAATCAATGAGCTATGTCGCTGAACTTACAGCCACACTTGATTCTATCACACAAATAAACCAATATCACAACGCCAAAATGAACTTCCTCCAAGTCATCCTCCTCCTAGCTCCACCAAGCTGAAAACATAATGTATCAGCAACATCAAGCCCCATCTCAGTATTACTCATCCTACAAGTGCTAAAGAAGTCCAGCATGAACTCTCAAACCAACAGTTCCCTCACCTCAAACAACCTCCTCCACGCATGGCTAGTAAATAATGACTGCCCATCATCTCCAGTATACGTTGTACTCAACCTATCCCCCAGAGTCTGTCTCATACCATCAGTCAATCCAGCAAAATCTAACACATGTACCCGGTTAACCGGCCTACCCCATATTGTCTTGAGCCTCTTCTCATAACTATGTACAATCCCTTCGTCATATCTATCAACCTCGTATATGAGCTACGAGTATCTCGGGCCACGGTGTGGTAAAGGTGCCATATCTTATGATTAGGATCCAAAAGATATAACAAACAATGGATTGAGATTAAGATTAAGGGCATGGTAATTTTTGTTTAAAATAAGAGTGAAAAGTGTATGTAAAAAGGAATCAGGTGTATTAGCCGGGTTTTTATACCCACGCTGAATACGCTGTATTGGGAATTGTCCAATACGCCGTATTGGACATTATTTGTTAACTTAGTCAAAGTGGGTAAAGAATGGTTGATATGGCGTATAGGTGTTGCCCTGATACGCTGTATTCATTTGTGGGGGCCAATTTTTCAAAGATTTTAATAAAGTAAAGAAAAACGTACCTTGGCCTCCGTAATATTCTTGTGTGAGCATCATCCTTATACTACCATTTAGGGTCGAACGGGATGCCAAATGGCACATATAAATTTTTGATGAGATTTAATGGCATCTAGTTGTTAAAACAATTCCAACTCAAGATATCAGCATCCAATGTTATGATAAAAAAAATTTCGTTGAAAACTTTATTGGTTTTATCATTATTTGTTCTCGGATGTTCGTTTGATCTTTTAGCATCAATGTTTAATATGTTACTTCCAAAAAGTTGCGTTATATCAATATTGTCATCGTTATCCTTGATCATTTTTGGATTATTGGAAAAAAATATGTTTAGAGAAAATAAGTCATTAAGGCATAAAATGTTTTGTTTCTTTTCATCATATTCGGGCAATGATGTTTCAAATTTATCGATGTGTTGAGAACTCACAGAGGGTACATGTTGGATCCCACTCTAGATAGATCTTTACAGCTTGTTAAGGATGGTGATTAACCTATGTAATCACAAGTTAATCATAAGAGAGACTCTTACTTTGAAAAGCTAATGTCTACGCGGAATATAGACACAACTAATAAGAAGAATAACAGGACTAATAAAACTAAAAGATCCTTCTATGGATTTCTATTAATTAACAAGGAGAAATGTGTTTTTCTTGATGTGTTTATTTTCCTAAGCCGTAGGTTTTCTT